>JANHZT010003511.1:310222-328928 GCA_032468215.1 Stegonotus admiraltiensis | reverse complement strand
TGGTGTGGGTTAACCCTTGTGGTGCTGGGTCAGTACAGAGGTTGACCACAGGTGGGGCATTTGTATGTGACAGGTTTGCAAGCTAGCAAGGAAGGGAAGTCAGTTGGTATAAACAGTTTTAGTTGTTTCTTTTCCTTTTTCTTTTTCCACACTTTCATTGTCTCTGATTCTTATTCCCTTTATGCACTCTAAATAACACCGTTAGTCTTCATGTGCCTTTATTCAGGATTTCAAATCAAATGTAGCAGGGTTTTTCCATCAGAGTGAAACAAACATTTTAGCTATGTCTAGCTAAAAGACATAGTCATATTATCAGTCATGATAAGAGAGCCAGTTTAGTGTGGTAGTTAAGGACTAGAAACTGGGAAATGATGACTTCTAGTCACACCTTAAGTTAGAAGCTGGGTGACCTTGGGCTTGTCACTTTCTCTCAACCTTGAGAAGGAGGCAATTGTAAACCACTTTTGAAAAATTTTGTCAAGAGAACTCCAGGACTTGTCCGAGTAGTCTCTGAGAATCAGACACCATGGAATGGAAGGGGAAAAAAACACAAGATAAATCCTGAGGTCTTCAGACTTGAAACATTCAAAATTACTTTTTAATAACACTTCAACTTTTAAAGTTTTCAACTTTATGGATATAAATCAAAATCTCCTTCATAATATAATGCTTCCAGCATTCAGAAGTAGAAATACAACCCTTTTTATGTAGTCTCAGAGATGCCCAATAAACCCTACAAAAAAAAATCTTTGGTTGACTTGATCACTTCTTACAATCATAGGATGCAGCGTACTTTAAAATTTTAATCCATTCATTTATTAAAACAGGACATTCAATTTCTTAGTGTCTTGCAAGCATTTCTTTCTATCCTTTTCAATTGTATATAAAAATTAACTGTAAATTTGGAAAGTCCAAAAATTTCTCCAATAATGTTAATAATTTAAGATTTTTGATGCTACTAATGCATTGGGCTCACAATGAAAGATCTTTTCACTGAGTATATTGCTAGTCAATATCTTCAGACAAATAAAATTGTTTTTGCATATCTAATTTATAAGAGAATAATTAGCGGATGGTCCAAAGTGTCAGTCCAGTTATTTGCCCAAGAATTGCAGAAGAAAAATTTGCCAGCAATTTCAGTCTTGGATCAATCCATAAAGTATTGGATTGAATCTGCTTTCCCAATTTTAGTCTTATATTTTGAGAAATAGAAATAACTGGCCTATAACTAAATCAGGAGCGAAGACTGCCAAGATAGCAAGTAGTCAGATGATAATTTTCTAACTCTGTCCATAATGGTTTTCTGAGCTAAATCATCTAAATTTCAGAGTCAAAATATAAACCAACTAACAGAATTGAAAATCAAGAAACCTGAACATTCTTATATGAAATTCATTATTTAGATAAAGAAAGCCTAGAATTCTGACCATCTCATAAAAATGTTCTCAATATCTTGCCAATCAGCTACAACATATGTTTGTTTTTAAAACAAACATATTGAAACATTTGTCAGTCTTGAAGTAATATTCATTTTAACATTTATTGTCTCCCATAACTCATAAAGATTTTAACATATATTTCTATCATTATTAATCTGAAACAAACAATTTGCAATATTTACTTCTGCCAAAAAAAACCTTGATGCCAAATATTTACTTTATTTACTATAATTATTCCAAGAGAAAGGAATATTATTCCAAATATTTACTATAATTATTCCAAGAGAAAGGAATATTATTCCAAATATTTACTATAATTATTCCAAGAGAAAGGAATCCAAACAATACACTTTTAAAAACTATACCAATTAACTGAATACCCTGATAATTTAGCAAAATGCGCTGCATCCATGTGTTTTGTTAAAGGACACAGACAATTATGAACAAACGTAAAATATTGACATACAGCAATAATTTGTGTTTCACTTCAGTCCCTTAAGGTCCAACATATTCTTCTATTGTCTAATAAAAAGAAGGCAATGGTTACAAATCAAAATAAATGCAAAACATCTGGATTGGTGTAGAAATAATTCCATTTCTGATCATTCTGACTAATGGAATAGGATACCACATATTTATCTTGTTGTTAAGAAGAATATTGTAGTTGGAATAAAAAGCATATTTATCCAAGACATACTATTAAAATGTAAGTTGTGCCACATCAAAGTCTTTCTCCATATCCGTGTTACAACCATCATTAAATCCAATGTATATGTTGTATATCAAAGTACATCTAGTAATAATTTATGATCATCCAGGTTTGTATTTTTTTAATTAAACCAGATTGTGTAGTGAACTGTTGATGATAGTTTTAAGTCTTTGAGCCAAGGATGTGTTAAAAATATAGTATATAAAATTAACATGGATTTAACTTACACATTCTGTAGGATCTTTTTCCATTTTCAGAATTAAAAGGAAGGAAAAGGTTTCTACATAAAAGTGCCAGTATAAACTCTAAAATAGTATGAGAGCAAGAAAGCAAATGAATACTTTATACCAATATATAGGAAAGCTGTCTGGACTTAGGACCTTACCTAATATCACTGATTTAATACGTCCATTATTTCTTGCAGAGGCAATAACATAGCTAAATAGTCTTATTTTGAGTTTTATCTCATTGATTGAGAAAACCATTTAAAAACCATACATCCAAAACTGTTAATTGGCATTATAAAGTAAAACGAAAAATGAAGAAGTGCTGACGTATCAAATTTGAATCATTATATAATTTGCACCAAAAATCCTTAATTGTATAAATGAGGTTATTTTCAGTTTAGAAGTCAAATATTTATTAGATATTCTCATTTATTACCAGGAATCTTGTTTTATACCATTCAGGAGGTATTTAGCATCACTGTGTAATGAAGATCATGCTACATTTTAGAAAACATTAGTTTATTTATTTGTTATGTTTTTATAATGCCCTACTCCACTGACATCTGGCAATTTACAATATAATATGAATGAAGCTGTGCATAATCTTATTTTCTAATGTTTTCAATTATACATGCTCCTTCTTTTTCCATAAGTCATAAGCAATAATCCATGCTTTAAAAGCATCCTGTACAGTTGCTGAGTTGGAAAAAAAATATCTCTAGATCATTTGCTGTATAAGATTTGAATCTTTTAAAAGGGTAATTAAGTACCATTTTGAAACAATAGTTTTTTGTCTTTAAAACCATTGATAATGTAACAGAAGCCTGTTCAGAAATTGTAATACAGCCTATATCTATCTGATCAAATAAAGATCAAAAATTAAAATAATAATTCATTTGAAATTTAAAGGATACATGTGATTTAGGGATTCTCCTATTTTGTAAATGAGACACATTGGAGACTCAACAGTTAATAATCATCAGGAAAATTAATGACCAATCTGAAAGGATTTTTTTTTGTAAGGGAAGGAGGAATATAGCTACTCTCTATCCATCACTAGAATAAACGAATTTAAAAGTGATTACTGTTCTTACAAAGAGAGATCAGTTTTAAAATATATTTTACAGCTATAATCTGTAATACGAAAGCAAGGGAATGGGTTGTTTGGGCTTTAGACTTTCCCTGAGATTTTTTCTTCTTTTTATGACCCTGTAATCCCTTGCTTTGGGGTCCACTAAATAAAGCTGAGCATTTACTGGCCACATACCCTTCCTGACAACTACATGGAGTTCACAGCAAATATTTTCTTTTTGCACCCTGATAGAGAAACATCTGCCACTACCTAGGATTTAACTCTCAACCCTCCGAGTGGGAGGTGAGAGTCTTCACCACTAGGCCACCATACAATTCAGACTTTCCCTGAGATTAATAGCTGATTTTCTATCAAACACAATACATGACACATTCTTTGAAGTTTCAAATTGTATCCACCATAAACTTTACCTATGCTGAAATACACACTAATTTTTTTTTTTACCTTGAACTTCCTATACATAATCCATGCGATTAGGCTTCACTGAGAGCAGTTACAGCAATTTGTTTCACTTATGTAGAAGAACAAATCAATGCTTAATTAGTTAAAGTTTATTATTAAAAGGTGTTGGTGAGCAGACCATATGCCATGACTTCATATTTATGCAAAGAAAAATGATACTATAATGGCTGTTTTTATTCTATTTTTCAATGCTTTAATAGATTTTCCACAAAATAGGATTTTTGCAATGTCATCTTTATAATTGTCCATTGCAATTTGCTTAAATATTCTTCCTGGCATATTACAAAGGGTATTAATTTGCAAATTTTATTGGTATAGATGATGAAATTGTGCATGAGGTATACACATGTATATTCAACCATGGTGCATATAAATATTTCAATTTGGAAATAAAATGGCACATATTGAACACCAAGATACATCAGATGGAATATGCATTTAACAAAAATACAGAGCCCTGTTATATTTTCTTTTTTCAGATTTAATTCAGTCCATATTGTATACTCTGATGAAGTCACTACATCCCTCAAACAGTTTAGGTTTTGATCTCTTGCCAGCACAGGCCTAACTTTTTAGCAGACGTTATGGCAAAATAAAACTTTCTTGAAAACTTTATTGATTGATGAACTATTTTGGAATCAGTCCAGCTGCACAGATTTCACTCTACTCCAGTGAAAGACTGCCAAGTCAACAGACTTTTTCAGAGACATACCTTTGAATAGAGGTTGCATTTTTAGCGATATCCTTTGCTTAGCTAGCAACAGGTGGACTTTTCAAAGAATATAAGAGAGAGAGAGAGAGAGAGAGAGAGAGAGAGAGAGAGACTCTTAGAAACAGAGCAAAAAGTGCTTTAAAGACATTATGGCGGAACTTCAAAGGCTCACATAATTTGGACATAAATAAAAGAATATTCATCACTGAAAATCAAATGGAGAAATTGTTTGCTACTTTGCACATTTTCTTCGCATGCATTCCACAACCCTCAGGGTTTTTCTTTGTATATAAACAATTCAACAGGCCATAGCCATACTGGCACTTGTACATTAAAAAAAATAGCAGCCACGTTGAACAAGATCTCAAGGTAGGCAACAAAAAAAACCCTCTCTCAAACCTAATTTAAGAAAGCTGTGGTATTTTTAAGTTATTTTGGTTTGTTTTTAAAGCAAATGCCTTTCTTTAATAAGGTGGAATTAATATTTGTCTGCATCAAGGGTAATGAAAATCTCTTGTTTTTCAGATATGGCTATAGATTAAATATATTAGCAATAGCAATAGCACTTAGACTTATATACCACTTTACAGTGCTTTACAACCCTCTCTAAGCAGTTTCCAGTGTCAGCATATTGCCCCCAATCATCTGGGTCCTCATTTTACCCACCTTGGAAGGCTGGAAGGCTGAGTCAATCTTGAGCCTGGTGCAGTGGTGAAATCTAAAATTTGTTACTACCAGTTCTGTGGGCGTGGCTTGGTGGGGGGGGTAATGTGACTGAGTGGGCGTGGAAAAAATTTTTTTACTTTTAAAACCATTTTTTACATGTAAAGCCATGTAAAAAATGCTTTCAAAAGGCCCTGACAAGCCCGGCTGAGTTGCCTGATTAGCAGTCAACTCAGCTGGGATCGGCAGAGCTTGGATCGTCAGAGCCATTTAAAAGAAAAAAAGTTTTTTTCTTTCAAATGGCTCTGACAATCCCAGCTGAGTTGCCTGATCGGCAGGCAACTCAGCTGTGATCATCAGAGCTTGGATTGTCAGAGCTTGGATTGTCAGAGCCATTTAAAAGAAAAAAAGGCTCTGATGATCGCGCGGCTCAGCTGGGCATGGGGGGCGGGGGCAGGGATTTTTGCTACCGGTTTTCTTAACTGCCCACCGCCATCGCTACCTACTCGCCCGAGCCGGTCCGAACCGGGAGTATTTCACCCCTGGCCTGGTGGGATTTGAACTGCTGAATTGCAGGCAGCTGGCAGGCAGCAGAAGTAGCCTGCAGTACTGCACTCTAACCACTGCACCACCGAGGCTCTTTGCGGATACTTTACCAGCATGTTTCATTTCTGATAAGTGAGAATAACTATCATAAGAGGCATGGGCTTCATACTATATGATGTATAGGATCTCCAAAACTGGATATCTGCCTTTTGGGAATGAACCCATGTCTTCAGCTTTGAAAAGAAAGTTTGAATACATATTATAATCCCTAGACAGACCTTTTTTTTCCCCCAGACTTAGTTTAAAATATGGGGCATTAAGTTACAATTGCAGAACTCATAATGGGTATGGTTTTGTACCTACCCTAAAAATGAGTTAGATGAACTAGCAGAAGACATGATGAAAACTCATTAATTTCACAATATATTAGACAGATTTAACCATAGTTCCAACTGGGAAACCGTGACCATTCTAGACCAAGCCAAGTCAAAAAATGCTAGAGAATTCCTGGAAGTCTGGTACTTGGACAAATCAACCATCAATAGACACATAAATAACATCTACCCACTGTGCAAAAGAGACAATCAACAAGCTAAAAAGGGAACAGAAAGACCAAAACACCTCCTCACCAGCAATCCAGATGATCATAGATTAACACCAAGAATTAATTAATACACCAACCAAGGAACTGCCAAACAAGCTAACAGCAAACAGACCAACCAAAGACCTTCCAAAACTATTCCCACTAATAGGAGCCAGGGCAAGCCACTAAAATATAAATAGAAAGCAAACCCTGCTCCCTACTATCACTGATGATATTACCTCATTTGGGTGGTGAGATGTCTGCAAGAAAAGAACCAAGCACAGAGAGTACCAAGAACCCACTGTTTTATTATAATCTCATAAAATAAATAAACAAGTGGAATATATTTGAATTCCCCCAAATATTGATGTATTTCATGAAACAATCTTTGAAAAGTGGTAAGTATCTTGCTCTGGTATAATTTTGAGGTACCTAGTGTAGCCAAGAATCCAAGTATATTTCTTATTGGATAAGAGAAATCTCTCAGGGCACCAAAGTAAGGGGATGGGTGGGCTTGAAAGCTCTGCCTAGTCCATAAGGTCTAGCAAAGGTCTAAACATTTATCTGAGATTGACTCTAGACAGTAGTATTGTATCTAGAGTTATTCCACATGGCATGGGAGAAAGATGTCTTCTTAATCATTTCAGGAAGACATATGTGTTTGATATCACCCCCAACCTACCACAAAAGAGTCTGCACTCATATTTACCTGTTCCATTTTAAAGTAATATTTTTCACATTTTACCAACGCAAACCATGTCATTTGGATTATCCAGTTGACCTCCTGAGATAGTTTTTTTCAGACCATTGTCTTTGCCAGATGTTATATCAAAGGCACATTTCTTCTGCCAACCTGTCAAAACTGCCAACAGATTTCTAGGCCACCAGGTCTTAGAAAGATAGCAAGAGAAATTGGTCTTTCAGTTACCAGTTCTTCTAGAGTAGGTTAGCATGATAATGTCATAAATTAGGATTCTGTTACTAGTATCAAAAATGTTGCAGTGGTCTTCTGGAAGAGGTTGGAAATGAGAGCAGCAGGTTTTAAGTCAACACTGTTGTCTCACTGACTGCAGAAAAATGTTAAGTGCTTCTAGTTTTGCCCTCCAAAATTTTCTCAACCTATTCAACGCCCAATACACCCATTACAATTATCACATCATCAGTTGCTGAATTGTAGCTCATATTTTCCATGAATTTTGGCATACCTGTGTGGAACTGCAGATTCATAGGAGCAATGTGCTTCTCTTCAAATGCTAAATGGGACAGCCAGCACGTTGAACTATAAAGCAATTCAAAACTTGCAGAAAGCATTTGACAGCAGACTGGGAGACTAAAACTGGTATATATGCAGCCATGACAAAATAGATAGTAGATATCCAAAATAGAAGCTAAACAAATTTATGAAAATTTATCTAATCAAACTTATGAAAGAAAAAAAAACCTGTGTCCTTATATACTACACATCACACAGTAAGACAAATTTAGATGGTTTTTTTGGGGGGGGGGGATTAGAAAATAAATTATGAAACCAATAAAATAATAACAGGATTTGTACAGCTGTTAGTAATAATCTTCAATGTTCGAGAAGTAGTATAAATATCTAGGAAGTTGTCAGTAGTTGGAGAAATTAGCAGTCTATTCTTCTGTGACACCTGGCAAATGATTTTTCAAACTCATGTTCCCGTTTTTCTGCTCACAATCAGGATGTGGAGAATGAAGATTCAGAGAAAGAAAAAAAGCACATATCGTTGAAATGATGTGAGTTCCTTGCATGAACACAGTAATATGAGGTAGTCCTCGATTTACAAATATAATTGAGCCCAAAATTTCCATTGCAAGACAGTTGCTAAGTGAGTTTTGCTCCATTTTACAACCTTTCTTGCCACAGTTGTTAAGTGAATCACTGTAGTTAAGTCAGTAGCACTTTTGTGGAGTGAATCTGGCTTCCCCGTTGACTTTGCTTGTCAGAAGGTCCCAAAAGATTATCACATGACCCCGGGATGTTACAACCTCATAAATACATGCCATTTACCAAGCATCTGAATTTTGATCATGTGACTATGGGGATGCTGTAATGGTCGTTAAGTGTAAAAAATGGTCATAAGTCACTTTATCCAGTGCTGTTGTAACTTCGAACAGTCACTAAGAACATGGTTGCAAATCAATTCTTGCTTCTGTACTGGCTTTTATGCCCTGGCCTCTTGAAGGATAAAATGGCAATGTTGCTACAATCATTGCAGGGGTGGGTTCTACTTACCTTTATTACCGGTTTGCAGCGGGGCCGTGCTCTTCTGCGCAAGTGCAGAAGCTTCTGCACATGCACAGAAGTGTTTTGATGACGTCAGGGTCGGTGGGCGGAGCCTCCTGCTGCTTTTACTAGAACTGGTGCAAACCAGGGGCAACCAAAGACTGAATCATTGTCTTACGATGCCATTGCATATACTGTATTTTTCAGAGTATAAAAAGGATCGGAGTATAAGCGCACCTTAGTTTTTGGGGAGGAAAATAAGAAAAAAGCTGATTGGCAGGTGGATCGGCCTCCCATAATATCCCCAATCAGCTGTTCCCAGAGGTGAATTTTACCAAGCAGTTCCTTGGTTGTGAGCTCTGTGCCTTGCTTTTTTTTTTTTGCTTTTTTTTCCTGCCTCTGAAAGCATCCGAAACAGAGCTTTAGAAAAAAAGCCTCTAAAGCTCTGTTTGGGGATTTTTTTCTGAAGCTTTTCGGATGCTTTTTTCAGCCTCCGAAACCTCCATTTGAGAATCTGGGTGGGGCTACATTCAGAGTGTAAGACACCCAGATTTTCACCCTCTTTTTTTGGGGGGAAAGGTGCATCTTATACTCTGAAAAATACAGTACTTTTTTTCAAATTCGGGGTCCGATGTCGCTAGCTTGGTTTTGTTTTGCTGGCCCCACACCCCTCCTTTCCTAGAGCAAGCACATGAAGATGCTGTTGCTTCTGCTCAGATCCCTAACACTTTGTGATTATATCATTGTGTATTTGTTACCTTGCACAATCCAAAGTTAAGCTCTGCCTGCACAAACATAATGTTATACATCTTGTCCTTCCCAGCAGGTGCTTCTGAAGCATTCTGTTATCACTAGTTACCAGTAATCAAAAATAAGCCCGACCAAATTCAGGAGGACTTACTGAAGGTAAGTAGGATAACAGCCCATGGAATTAATGGGGTCCAAGCACCCATGTGTTTATTCTGATATTTGGATCTAGTACAGAGACAGTGAAGCATGTTTTACTTCATACACCAACAAGACAAACAAATGGAGATGCCAGATTGTCTAACACTGGCTGGATCATGCTGCAAGCATTCACAAGAAAGATTAACAATAAAACAAAATAGCTCTTTAGTCCACAAATCCCTTTAACTTTTAAGCTCCTTTTCTGAGGGGGACACACAGAGAGAGTTTTTAGCTTTACTTATAGCTAGAAGGTACCATTATAACTAGAATTAAATATTATATGTCAGATATGGTTCTTTGCTTGGCCGTAATTGTATTGTACTGAAATAGCTTGCTAGGATTTTAAATATATATTTACAGCAGCAAATCTTGTTAAAATACCTCTCTGGCAAGGTTCTGTCTTTCCAGCATATGCCTCAGCTTCCAAAGGTAATGAACTCTTTCATAATAAATGCCAAGGCATAATGTGAGCAATTCTCAGCTTCCAGGAACTATCCCATAATGAGTCAACTGGCTATTCTATGTCAGAGGGTTGCTTTGTCTTTAATATTTGATGAAGAGATTCAGATTCCCTGACAGTGAAAATATTTAACCCAAAGGACCTAGAACCCAGGCTATTTTCCTGCAAAGTAGCCATTGAGCTTCGCATTGGAACACCACTACAATCCCCTGTGCATATTCATGCTCTTTGATACTCTCTCTAAGTGGATTCAACCACATGCTGTCCAGATGGAAACCTGGCTAAATCATTACATTATATTGAAATAACCCAATGCCACCTGTTTCACTTGTGGTTCCTGCCAACATTTTCCCATAAAACATTTATTTTGCTAATATTTTAGTTGGTCACCACAGAAGGACACTTGAAGTTAAAGATTTACCATGTGTGTGCAGCACTCTGAGCTGACCTTTTTCTATGCCTGTAATGGGAGGCAATGGTTACCATATCTTATGTTTAACTATCAGCAATATTTATTGGTGTTCTGCAGAAATTAAATAGTAATAATAATGAGTTTTTTCCACTCCACTGGAACTTCAAACAAGAAATAGGCTAGCTATATAAAGACCTCAGTGCAGTAATAAATGATGGATTTAAACAGTTAGTAGGAGCAGTAGGATTTTGAAGGCAGGTGTACACAAATATAAGTCCCAAGAGATTCCTGTTGCTCCAAATTTTAAATGCAGTCCTCAGACTCCCACCCTGCAAAAAGGAAGACATGATTAAATATCTTGGGAATAATACTAATCACATTAATTGTGATTGACTCATTTAGTTTAATTTGCATTTATATTTAAATTAACTCAAGGGTAGCTTTTATCCTGGCCCTGTTAATTTATTTATCCTGGCTATGCATGCTGATTGAAGTACAATTCCTAGCATACTATTCAAATACAGAATGGTGTCCTGGCTCAGAAAAAAATTGTGTACCTTTGATCAGTGATAAAATCTCTAGGGAGAAAGTTAGATCTTCACTCAGAAAAATGGACATTTCCCTAGTCCTACCACCAAATACAGCAGGGTCATATTTTCAAAATATCACATTTTGAAGTAAGTAACTTACATTATTTCCAAAGGACTCAAATGCAAAAAGACTGATAAAGATAGCAACTTAATACCTCTTATTAGAAGAAAATCTGGAAACTCATGGTCTCTGGTTTTTCAACCACCATCCTTTATTATGCTTCCAGGACTAGTGGAGGTTGCAAATCTTCTGGCTGGCATCAAGTGGCTTAATCTGCTCTTACACTGTAACCCAGTAGTTTAATCTCACTAATTATAAGAATAAGTCTCAGGGAAGGCTGTAACTGGAGTCTAAATTCCTCTGCATATGCAAAGCATGTGCTTTGCACGGAAGGGGCTGAATACAGAATATTGTCCCAGTGTCTCACATCAACTGTGGGCCATCTGCAAGGGCAATTTCTTTGGCAGGTTCTCAACCATGCCAACTTTTTGGCACATATCTTGGAGGTACTCCCAAATTTATAGATTGCAATACATAGCCTCCTTCAAAGAAAGGTAATTATTGTGCCCCTGTATGGAAAGTGACTGAAAGGTCCAGAGACAATACCAAATTAAGGAATAAAGTCAAAACAGATGTTCATGCAGAGATGCAACTGGAAGCCTCCTACATACATCGAAATGCTAGGATTACTAGTATTTTAATTATTTGATTTATTATTTCTCACAGGGATGTTAATGTATTTCAAGCTCCAATTTGGAAGTTGCTGTACCATGAAGATAAAATCATCTTTGATTCAAGCTCAATTCCTAGTGATTTAATAAACATATCCATGCAATTTTCCTATATATAAATAGTTTTTCCAAACTATATAAATAGTTTGCCATCAACTCTTTCTTCCGAATTGTGTGTGTGTGTGTGTGTGAACATGAACTTCCCAGTCAATTCCTGATATTCTTTCATTCATTGGATAATGATAGTGTTTCAAGAATGTTGATAATGGAATGAATGTAGTACAGTTCTCATTTTTAAAACCTTGTTAAAAAACACCCCCCCCCTTTTTTTTTCTTTTTCACTTAAAGTCATTTTGAAACTCACAGTCATTACAGTAACCAATTAAGGAGGATCACAACAACAATAAAGCACCCATTTGACTGCTTCAATTCCTGGGCCAATATCACCCCCAAGACAGATAATTATATAATTAAGCTATCTATTTCTCTGCGTATGTGCTATACACAAAGGGAACTGACACACAATGAATTCTGCTGTGCTTTTGTTCTATGCATGAAATACGGAATAATCATCTCTCTTTTTTTTAAGTACTTGACCTTTAAATTGACATCCCCTTCCCCCAACAGATTAAAATGATTCGTCAAAGGAATATTGAATGTCCTGCTCCTAATTCAGTGAGAGAATTGCCCATTAGTCACTTTTAGAATTTTGTATCCTTAAGTGACTGATTATAACAAAAGAGGCCAGCTCTTGGTTATTGAACTTCTGTGAATGCTGTTGCTTTTCAATTCTTCTTCTTGAGCACATGTTCAGACAGAGACTGCATGAATTGTAGTGCCATTCACAGAATTGCATTCACTATCAAGTGAATATCAGTTTCAACTGAACCCCTGTAACTTTAAATTCTGTGCTAGATCAGACTAAATGCCTATTTAGTGCAGGATTCTGCACTTGTTGTAGCCAACAGAACACCACTAAACAAGACAAGGGCATCACCCCATCCTTCTGCTCATGTTCTCCACCAAGCGATATTAAGAGACAATCTGCTACCCCAATGTAAGAATGATTTATTACCCACCATGACTAAGTAGTCAGTGAGAGCCTTATCCCTGATCCCCTTCCCTTTTAAAAGCAATCACTTTCAAATGCCTCAGTTTAAGTGCTGCCTTTTATCTGTTCTGAATCTCCTCTCATTCTGCTTCCTTGACCAACTCAGGACTCTAACATTTTGAAAGAAGAAGAAAAATTTCACTCTATCTACACATCAATCATTCACTACACCATGGATAATTTTATGCATCTCTATCACATCTACTTTTAATTCTCTTTTCTCTAAAATAAGAAGCCCCAATATCACATTTCATATTGGGTTGCACAGGCCAATCCTACAAATCAGAACATCCATATAAATGGATGTGGCCAAAAGGTGCACTTTTAGTTGTTATTTTGTCTATTTATGTAGTTGTTATCTGATATATTCACCGCAACGCACAAAGACAACTCAGTACAGTTCCTCTCACCTCCTGTCCAGGATAACAGGATATCCAGGAACTGAAGTTTCCTTTTTTTCTTTTTTCATGTGTTATTTACCTATCCTTGTCAAATTTTATTTTTCTGTTAATAATTCACGGATAAACTGATGAATGGCTTCTAGAAATTAAATGGAAGCTGATGAAAAGTTATTTTTGGCATGAGAAATAACATTGCATTATCATGAATGACTTAACAGGTTAGTTCATTGGGAATGGACTACATATTTAGGATATGATGGATTCCAGTTTTCCTGATATCCTTTTTCCATTATGGCAATTTCCTGATGAAACTTTTCACTATGTTCATCAATGACTATACCTAGATTTTCAGACCAAGAGTTCAAGTGTGAATGCAGAAAGTGAATGTTCAGTGACAGGTTGTGTTTCATGGTCTTGTATGCTGTAAGAATTTTGCCAACCAGCTGAAATGTAGTTTGGTGCTCTGTAGTTGCCAAGAAAAATCTCAACGACATCCTTGAATGCTTTCCAGACAATTTTCTCTGTCCCTACTGACAGATCTTCAAACTACTTGTTATTGATGATGTACCTGATCTGTGGACCAACAAATATGTCTTCCTTTATCTTGGCTTTGGTTATCCTTGGAAACATCTGTCTTAAATAATGAAAATCTTCACCTTCCTTTTTCATTGCTTTCACAAAAATTTTTATCAGTCTGAATATTATGTGAAGTAGAGGAAAAATACCTTTGTCATGTCAACAAGTAGGTCATGTTCCACATTTTACTGTCCTGGAACCAATTTTCTTTTTAATGTAATGCTACTCTCTTGCACCGCTGTCCCATTCACATATGCAGCAACAGTACTTAGTACATCTCAGCTACTTTTCAACAGCAGAGCCACTATTTTTAATTCTCCACCTATTCCAGTTGTACTTGGTGTACTGGATGTGCTTCAACAACAGTTCCATGTTTTCATATGTTTCTTTCATGTGTAGCCAGTGTACTGAAGGGTGTACATTGCCATTGTGTAAAAATAGAATATTTCTATAACATGATATGTGACAGGTTAAGTTACAGGTTATGTTTGTGATTAGCAGCCAAAATGTATAAGATACACTCAAAAGTGTTCAGGAAGCCCAAATGTTGTCCAGTGAATTATTTAATGTTTGTCGTCTGTGAGAGTAATAACCCACTAATAAATGTTTCATAACTTATTGAGGAATGGTGTGTTATGGTCCATCTATTCTCCCCCATGGACCCTTGACACACATATACAACAGGATGGACTTATTCAGTATATATCAACAGACTATATTTGCTACACTAAGGAAATGTGGATAGGTCCTACATAGTTTGGAAAGAAATGCTTCACTGCTGAGCAGCCATCCCCAAGCACTACTACAACAAGCTAGTGATGTTTCAGTATTGTGTGTTCCCTCAAGGTCTTTCAAAACAAAACAAAAGTTCAAGATTTTATGAGGTGTGACAAAAGACCTTTGGAGGAAATGGCAAATGTCTGACATTAAGTATCTATGCTTTTTTTTCTCCATGTTGTATTTTCAACAGCATCTTTATTCTCACACATGCACAAGAATTGGCAAAGGATATATTAACAAACAAATCCCAACTAATGGATTCCTAGAGAAAAATGTCATTGAAAGTCCAGCTGCATCAGCCTGTGAAATGCTGTTTTTCTCCTGTCCATTGTGCTAATCAATGCAGCCAGCTGCCACTAAGGACAAAAAGACGATTAAGCAGATGACCTGATTTATGGCTAAAATAGCAAAAGTTCACATGTGTGTTTTAATGCTATCCCTGGAAAGTCAGATGGCATCCTGGCTTATCTGAAGTCAATGGAGGTGCACTCATTTATGCCAGCGATGAATTTATCCCAGGAGATACATAGTAATATGACTTCATATTAACACAGGTAGGAAGAACTTCTGCTCTGAAATTAAAACCTGATTTTTAATCACTGGTATAAGGGCAAGCTAAAGTGATCCTATAAATGTATGCACTTTGATCCTGAACAGCATGGAAGCAGGATATAATGGGAAAATATTTGAAACATCTTTCTGGACATACTGCAACAATGTTCTTGTTTAAACAAAGAATATTCAAAGGCTAATATAATCTGGAACTGCTGCAGACAAATATTAAAGATTGGGCAGAAAGATTATCATGCACATTGGACTCTTTTAAACAACTTTTCTCTCCCCTGCAAAGAAAAGGCTTAGAATGTATTATTTAGTTTGCCATGGCTCCCGCCCTCTGAACATCATGTTCCCTGGGTTGAGATCCACACCTACCTTTTGGTCTTCCAAAAGGGCCTGAAAACTCGACTATGCCATTTGGCCAGGGTCCCAAAGGGGACTTGTCATATTAGAGGTGGTTATTGGACTGAGATAAAACCTTACCTCCTCTTCATGGGCATCTTGCTCTCATCCTTGCCATCTTTGTTAATTCTTAAATCAATTTTAGTGTTCATATTTATTTCTTAAATGCTTGAATGTTTTATCCTGTTGCTTTTATTGGTTGTAAACCACCTAGAGTCAACTTTAGGCAAGATTAATGGCACATAGGTTTAATAAATAAATATATAAATAAAACACTGTTTTATTTATTTATCTTGCAGCTCTAATAAGTAATGTTTTATTTTGCCCACATCACTGAATATTTCTTGCAGCAATAAAAATATTGAATTTGGAGACGTGAGATTGGAAAATATTTCCAGAAAATAGTTTCTAAATTTCAGGAAACAATCTTGATGGTGATACATGGTCAGTCTGGAACAGAGATGAATAATTGGGTACTATCAGCATACAGATGGTTCCATGCCCCATGTCAACAGATAACATCTCCCCAGTGATGAAATCCAATATTTTTTTACTACCAGTTCTGTGGGTGTGGCTTGGTGGGTATGGTGTGGCTTGGTGGGTATGGCTTGGTGGGCATGGCAGAGGAAGGATACTGCAAAATCTCCATTCCCACCCCATTCCAGGGGAAGAATACTGCAAAATCTCCATTCCCACCCCACTCTGGGGCCAGCCAGAGGTGGTATTTGCCAATTCTCTGAACTAAAAATTTCTGCTACCGGTTCTCCAGAACCTGTCAGAACCTGCTGGATTTCACCCCTGCATCTCCCATGGCTTCACATAGATGTTAAACAGAAATGGGGAGAGAGAAGAGGTCTGCAGAAATATGCATGACAACATTTTGGAATGAAGTTTTTACCTCTGTTCAGTTGTTTCCCTCCAATAACACTCTATGCATCTCTTGTACTACTTTATCTTCTGGAGCTCCTCTGAAAACCAAGAGTCTCTCTGGAATATATGTGCATAGAGTCCACACAGGCACGATCTGATCCATGATAATCTCCTAACCTCTAAGTGGTAACTAACAACTCAATCAAATTGTGTATCGGAACCCCTGGTACAATCCCAAGCTTCCTCTGGAATTCCATTAAGTCAATCAGTTACTTATGATCGACCACTTGAATAGGTCCTTCCTCCCTGCAGTGGGAGGCAACCTCAGAAAACTTGAGAGCCAACAGAGAGTAATGTGTCCATGCAAACAGATTAATTGTAATATACTCCAATTTCACATCACAACACACTGCTCCAAGGCTTTTTTTAAAAAAAAAACCAAATCTAACAATATCATAAGATAGGCCAGTGACGGCGAACCTGTTCGGCACCAGTGCCCAAACTGGAATGTGTGTGCGTGTGCACATGCGCTGGAGCCCTGAAAACTCAAAGATTAGCTGGCTGGTGCGCATGCACGCATCAGCCACCTGGTCTTTTGGTTTCTGGTGTGTGCATGCATGCCGGCCAGCTGGTCTTCATATGCGCTGGAGCCCAGAAACCTGAAGACCAGGTTTCCGGGGCTCTGGCATGAGTGAAGATCAGCTGGCCAGTATGTATGCATGTGTCAGAAACCAGAACAGCAGCTGGTGATGGCACACATGCCCACAGAGAGGGCTTTGCGTGCCACCTCTGGTACATGTGCCATAGGTTTGCCATCACGGATATAGGCCATAGAAAACATAGGTTGATGGTGGTCATGAAGTCCCAAGCAGCCTATGAGTTCACATCCAGGGACAGCAGACTGACCCCACCCACCCCAGCACCATAACACTAGGGAATTCCAGTGCCACCCTGGCCATGGAGTCAAGCAGCCCTTGAGGTTGCAGTGGAGCAAGGAAGCTGATATACAAACAGCATTCACCTTTGATCCTTACAACTTTACAAAGTCTTTAGATTACAACTTTACAAATAAAATCTCACAAATTTCTGCTGATTTAAGGATTGAAATTATGAATGCCAATGCAGCCATGATAAACAGCCCATTATTAAAGCAAAAATCCAAACGGTATACAAGAAAACATGGTACTCTATTTTCTAGATAGAACATTTTAGAAGAGCTTTCACGGGGTCCTATATTCAACCAGGCTTCAGTGCAGCAGAAATTTTATTGTAGCCTTTCCCAGATCTATGCCTTGCAATAATCCTGTCTCTGAGCTCTGCAGGCAGTTTCTTTGACCTCGTGGCTTTTGCTCTGATACAGTATGCATTGTCAGCTGTGAGGCCTTCTATAGAGACATGTGAGCCTTTCCAAATCACAGCCAATCAATTTAATTAACCACAGGTCAAGTCCATTCAAGGTGTAGAAATAATGATCAAGAGAAAAGGGTGGCACCAGAGTTAAATTTCAAGTGTTGTTCCAAAGAGTTTGAATACTTATGCCAATGTGATATTTCAGATTTTTATTTATTTTTAATAAATTTATAGACATTACTAAAATTCTGTTTCCACTTTGTCAATATGGGATACTGAGTTTAGATTAATGAGAAAAACATGAATTTCAACAAGTGTAGAATCAGGCTGCAGCATAACAAAATTGACAAAAGTGAAGGGGATCTGAATACTTTCTGAATGCACTGGTATCAAGCATGTTAGAAGATTATAGGTTTAGTTTGGTAAGTTTCTGTTTGTTAAATGTAAGCAAGAAAAGGATTGAACTCAATTGGATTTCACTTTGTTGTCTCTGGGTTTGGGCCTGACACCTCTGATCATAATGGAAAAGGATAGTGCTTGGATCATTCTGATGATTGAAGTGTCAATTCATTGTATTCATTCCAGGTTGGTGCTCTCAGATCCAAATGAGACTAAATATTGTGTTGACAGCAGTGGTGGGTTCTAACCAGTGTTACCACCGGTTTGCTTCGCCCCTGCGCTTTGCGCGTGATCAGCATGTGTGTGCTCGCTTCGCTCGCACGCACACCAAGCCTGCACTTCATGCAAGCGCATTGAATTAACTAAACAGCTGAGGCAGGGCAATCCGCTTTGCCATGCCTTTCAACTGGGCTAAAAACGAAAGAATAAAGGTAG
>JANHZT010003511.1:236394-246657 GCA_032468215.1 Stegonotus admiraltiensis | reverse complement strand
GAAGGGCGGTATATAAATAAAATTATTATTATTATTATTATTATTATTATCATCATCATCATCATCATCATCATCATAGCAGTGTCACGTGATGTATTGCAAATTTTCCCCCCTTCGCTAAAACAGGCCTGGGTGTGGCCAGTGCTTGACGCATCTGGCCGACAGGCCACGAGTTTGACAGCCCGGTTCTAGAGGTCTCACATTATTCAAGAGCAGCCTTCAGAGAGTGCAAGTATCCTCTCTTTTACTAGGGAAATGCTGCAAGGCTCACACAGATATGGAAATCCAAAGAACAGCAAAAGCTTTTTACCATTTAAAAAATGGTCCAAACAAATTGTCCATAAAACTTAACTGGATTCAATTTTCCATGTATTATTGCAGGCAACAGTAAAATGTGTGAGAATGTTATTTTGCCTATTTTGTTAAGAGTGTCTCTTCTATGTAATATGCATCTTCTCCCAAATTAGTCACATATATACAGGCTTTAAAACTCTGGCTTTAAAACTCTGCATTCTGCTCAGCTTTTGCTACTTCTCTTTTAGAGGCTCTCCAAAGTTATTGTGATTTCTCATTCTGAGAAAGTGCTACTCGCAGAGGCTGGTGGGAGGAGAGCCAGATTCTGAATTTGCCTTCTGAAGTTGGAGTCCATGTCAAAGCTGAAAAGAGAGAAATCATCTTATTCTATGAATTCTTGCTCCGGGGATCACATGATTGCAACATAATAAAGCAACACAGTTTAATTATCAACAATCTGAGCAAGTTAAACTATGTTAAAACAGTTATTGCTCACCTAGTACACTATAAAAATTATTTTTAAGTTAAATAGCTTGAAGCATATAAAGTATGTTATTGACTCAGTGACATATGATTGTGCCCCTGTGAACAGGAATTGTAATTTCAGTATATTTTTCCTAAAGACTCTAGTAAACGAGCACCAAAAGAATCAAAATTGAATTATCAAGTGAAAACAAATTATATAGTCAGCTTTGTAGCTGCCTTTTAGACACTATGATTTGCATATCAAGTGGCATTGAATTTTATGTCCGAACTAGCTGAAAAGAGAAATTGAAAACAATATTTTTTTAATGAATATATAGGACGGTACAGTGATCAGAATCATGCCAAACGTGATTATAAACAAGTTTCAAAATAGATATGTAATGTACTAGTTAGCCGATTAAGTTCTAGAAATGTTGATATCCCTTCTTTCCAATGGGTGTGTGAATGGGTGTGTGACAGGGGTGAAATCCCACATTTTCTGACAGGTTGTGGGGAACCGTTAGCAGAAATTTTGAGCAGTTCAGAGAACCAACTCTGGCTGGCCCCAGAGTGGGGTGGGAATGGAGATTTTGCAATATCGTTCCTGCAGGAGTGGAGAGGGAATGGGGATTTTGCAGTATACTTCCCCTGGAGTGAGGTGGGAATGGAGATTTTGCAGTATCCTTCCCCTGCCACACCAACCAAGCCACACCACACCACGCCCACCAAGCCACGCTCACAGTACCGGTAGTAAAAAAATTGTGGATTTCGCCACTGGTGTGTGAGTGTGTATTCTACACAAGAAAAGCAGTCTTCTACTTAATAAAAACTATCTGCATAACCAACTATGAAGAAAAGATAATAAAGTAAGGGTAACGCAGAAATGCATTGATGGTTCAAAACTTAATTCTGTTGCTTTCAGATATAGTCTTTATTTTTATTTTTTTTAAAAAATATTTTCCAGTAATTCTGAATTACTGGAAAGAATTTATGGCACTATAGATTTATAATTACATTCATTTAGGTTTAACTTTAATCTATGTGCGTATTTAGAGACGAAAAGAAATTATTTTTTTTATTTGTTTGAGAGATAATATACAAGGTTATCTGAAGAACCAGAAGCAGTAAAAATATATGAACATTTTTTTTCTTATGTAATGCCTGAGAAAAAAGAAGCCTACTATATGAGCTTAGGAACAGACTTCACATTTTCTTAAGAACTGCTTTCTTTGCAGATGAAATGTTTTATTGTATAGCCAAGTCTACAAATAGATTATTAATGTTGGATGGAGGAATGGAAGATCCAGATACAGACACACTAGCAGATTAACAGAAGACACTGCCAGAAATTCATCAATGCCAGACATAATTAATTATAACTTTCCATTGACGGATATAGCTCTGTTTATCAGACAGGGTTCCTGGAATTACAAATGCTTGCATAGTATTCAAGCAAGGTTTTTGTTAATCCACTTGTTTGCCATTTGTCTCTTTCGATTATTTGTCTGTGCTCATATTAGGTTAGTTTTCAAATATGTTAATGCTAAACAATATTTGGAACTCTGTAATAAGACAAGTCTATTTTATTCATAGAGGAACAAGAAAATTTTATTTTATGGATTGTGAGGAATTGAACAAGTGTTTGTAACTATCTGGATAGGTCTTCTTTTCATTTATTCTGGTGCAGGCACACGATCTGTTTTCTTGAAGGGTACATGATTGTCAGAATAAATTGTTATCTACAAGAAAAGAAGGCATTATTGAATCCTAGAGTTCTTACTCTCTTCTTTGAATATACATTCAATTAAAGATGTAAGAAAAAGAGTATATGCTGTATGTTTTATTTCTTGGGAATCATGATTAAGGAGTGACAACTGTGCTAAATCAGGACAGATAGGGATGAGATCTTCAATTACAGGAAGGCCAGATTCTAGATGAAAGTTGGGGGGGGGATGGAAACAGCAGTAGCAATAGCACTTAGACTTGTATACCGCTTCATAGTGCTTTACTGCCTTCTCTAAGTAGTTCATAGAGTCAGCCTACTGCCCCCAACAATCTGGGTCCTCATTTTACTGACCTCAGAAGGATGGAAAGCTAAAGTCAATCTTGAGCTGGTCAGAATCAAACTCTTGGCAGTGAGCAATGAGTCTAACCAGTGCGCCACCACAGCCCTAATAGAATGATCAATAATGGAACCAATTGCTCATTGAGGTAGTAGGCACTCTTCTTTGGAGGTGTTAAAGAGATGACTATAGAGCCATCTGTCATGTTGCTTTAATATGGATGTCTGTACTAAAGATCTTTCCCAATTTGCTGAATTAAACTGCTAGCCAGTCATCTTTGAGGCAGTAAAATACTATATTGGCATGAAATTGACTGACTAGCAGGTTTTTTAAGTTTTTTTCACATGATGCTTTATGTAATTTTTTAGGGAGACAACAATTGTGTGGCTGTTCAGGGACAAGAGAACAGGAAACATGCCCTCATCAGCCCAAGACAACCAATAGGGATGACCATAAGGTGATCCACTTTGGGTCACTTGACTTCTCCCCTGATATAACTTGTGATGGAATATTACAAATTTTACATACTTGTACCTGTGTTGCCTGATGTTAGTTTACAGGGAAAAGTATAGCTAGAGATGACATAAGTCTGTCTATTTTGTAGACCAGGGGTGTCAAATTGGCGGCCAACAGGCCGGATGCATCATACACAGGCCATGCCCACCCCAGCTCCATGAAGGGGAAACCTCACTTGATCGCGCGAGTTTGACACACCATCAAGTTTGATGGCACTGTGTTTGAGACATGGATGAATGAATAGATTTAGTTTGATTTGTTTGGCTTCTCACTTCATTTTTCTTCAGGTTTTTTTAAATTTCTCATTTTGTATGCATCATGAACCATGGTGGTACAGTGGTTAGAGTGCAGTACTGCAAGCTACTTCTTCTGACTGCTGGCTGCCTACAATTTGGCAGTTCAAATCTCACCAGGCTCAAGGTTGACTCAGCCTTCCATCCTTCTGAGGTGGATAAAATGAGGAGCCACATTGTTGGGGGCAATAGGCTGACTCTGTAAACCACTTAGAGAGGGCTGTAAAAGCACTGTGAAGCAGTATATAAGTCTAAGTGCTATTGCTATCATCATTACATATTTCAGACTTTGAATAATAAGTGCTGCATTGAAAACTCAGCAGGTACCCTGGAAGATTCTTTTCCAAAATGTAATTTAGACAAAACAGCCATGTTGTCATATAGTCCTAGTTGAGCCCAGAAAGCAATTGTACTTGAACTTTAGTTGCAAACCACTTAACTAAAGGAGATATAAAGTGTGTTCCTCAAGCAAAATAATAAGCTTGGATGGCTAATGCTGATCTCAGTGCATTCTGGAATATAATATTCAGGTGAGTATTGTGGCTTCCAAAATCTTGAAAAACTACCCTTTAATATTTAGGGATCTTGACCTGCTTCACCCAACATTTAGATTCTCTGTTTTGAATGTTTTGGGAAGGTAAAGTTCTTGGTCTTGGCAAAGCTTATTATTAGTTTCTCCTCGTTACCGTGGCTGATGAGTGATCCCAAAGCTCTTTTAAGACAAACAGAGGTCAAGGACAGAATCACTGCATCATTTTTATTTTAATTCTTGCTTTATCATTTAAAAGAAAGGTTTGCATGAAAACATGTGTGCAAAGATACATTTTAATTTGCAGTTTCTCTAGTTGTCTTGAAACGGTATACCGTGTATTTGTAACTTGCACTTCAAAACTTAGAAAAATTTGATCTTCGAATGAGAATTCAGTCCCTACATTGATTCAAAAAGAAAGAAAGAAAGAAAGAAAGAAAGAAAGAAAGAAAGAAAGAAAGAAAGAAAGAAAGAAAATGCTCTTGTCCAGCATTGCCTCCAATAGCTACTCAGATTATAACTGCTTTTATTTTTTAATATGTATTTTTCCTAACACATCTCCCTGTGATAGGGGGATTTCCATTATTTGCCTAAGTGGATTTTTCCCTGGGGATTTTAAAATTTCTTGTGGTGTTTTTAAGCTAACTGTCATAGAAGGATTGCTTGTTTATTCTTAGTTGTGCTTTCTCTCTCTATTATCTTAGAGACTCATTTGGTGTGCTCACTTCCTGCTTTGAAACAAGCCCCATGATAAGAGTGACTTCACAATGTCTTTCCTTGGAATATAATGATAATTTAGGAAGCCCAAAATGATACAGACTGCTTGAGATTGACCTACATGCAACTCTTGGCCTTCTGCCTTTTGCTTCCCTCAATTCCAACCCACATAAGAATTTCACCCAAATGTTCAACTGGTTTGGGGGAAAAAATGTATATCAGGTTGAACAAGCATGGCTAAGAAATATTTGGCATAATACTTATTAGCACTATAAGATTTAGTGTAAAGAAAAGACTACTGTTTGCAAGAAAGGAACTCTAGTTATTTTGTGTGTGTATGCGCACACATGCGCCTGCATGTCTACCTTTTAATCAAAATGCCAGGTAACTGCCTGGACAAGTCCCTGCAGTTTTCGTTCCAAAGTTTTTCAGAAGTGGTTTGCCATTGCCTGCTTTCTAGGGTTGAGAGAGAGTGACTGGCCCAAGATCATCCAGTTGACTTCATGCCTATGGCAGGACTAGAACTCACAATCTCCTGGTTTTTAGCATGATGCCTTAACCATTACACAAAAACTGTCTCTGTCTTTTTTTTTCTTATTAGACTATCATGTTTGTCTTGATCTACAAATTTAGCAATGTAATTAGGTGCAAAACCTCAACAGTTTTCTGCCACTGATTGCAGAAAACTTTGGGATACGTTCATAGTGGCAATTATCTTCCCAAATCTTCAAATTTTGAAAACCATGCAAACCACATTAAAGAATTACATCCTACAAAAGTTACAACAATGTCCTCCACCTCAGTACAGCATATGCATGCTTGGGAAGACATAATATCTCAGAGCATGCGCAAAATGAACTGGTTAAAAAGTATGATTTTTTTAATTAGGTGAACAGAAAATAAGGAAGGGAAATTATTCTCTGGGAGCAAGCCAGAAGAATAACATGAAGTCCAATTAGCAACCTTTGTTCTATAGTAGATGACAACTGTACAGACCTTTTCCATCATTCTGCATTATATGTTTCCGTATGGAAGAGCAATTCATATTCCTACAGTTCAGAGCTCTGGTATTGAATACTGGAGCATTAAACTTCAATTTCCATGTCAGCTGCAAATTACAGAGCACTGAAGTTCAACTGAGTTGGAGGGCACCAGGATGTGGAAAATTATTTTTTGTGTTAAGCAGACTTTCCTCTAATCACTTGTAGTAGAAACAAGAGGAGAAGAACATTGAGATTCTTCTTCTAAGTCTGTGATACAGGATTAAAATTGCTGTCCTCACCTTAAGTATCGCAAAGTGGAATTCAGATTCAATATCTCCACTATCCTTTGGCTGCTCCCTCCTGTGACCCAGTGAATTGCTATAATGTGTAAAGGTGAAAGTTGTGAACTTCAGCTTCACCTATCTGGGAACACACTGCTGGAAGTGAAAGAACTTTGGCTAGGAAAGGGACATAGCTGTCCAATCCAATACCTTGGCAGTTCTCAAGGTTTATTTTTACTTTGCCCTCCAGGCTAAAAAAGAGTGACCCAATTCCTTGAATGAAACTTGAATCTCCAACTTGCTGAAGCAAAGTATGAAGGCTATGATACCTAAGATGCCCTTTAGAACATCCATAGGCTCCATTTCTGTGACCTCTCCCATCCCTGGACCAATGTGACTGTTCTGTCAACAGATTGTACCCATGATGATACGATGGCAGAGTCACTTTTTCAGCAGTTTACTCCAGGAGTTCTGAACCTTATCATGCTACATGTCTATTCAGAATGAAGATATAATCTGCACCTATTTTTAAAGAGCTCTCAGCGAAAAGATTCAAGGGAAAGGTCTGTAGATCCAGGCTGCATGTAGACTAGGTATTTGGCTCAGATTAGTTTCTATTTTAATGCAAATAGGATTAAACTTCAAGAAGCTACAGCTGTTTGCAGCAACTACATCTGTCCTGCATCGTCAAATACATGCTACTTCAGGCAAGGTCAGGGATAGACACATGAGAGCCTCACCTTAGTCTATGCATAGGATAAATAGGGGGACTTTCTGTTTTCAGACATATCAAAAATAAAGTGTATTTCAGAAAACATATGTCAGGAATATTTGGCTATCTGTGACAATAAATGCCTTCACTCCATTATTAAAGAATTGAATAATAACAAGAGTGCCACAGAGTTTTCTTTTCAGATTGCTGACACTCCAGAGAAAGGAAATTTAGTTTTCCAAAACGCACTGTGTTTTTAATGAATGTTTCATATCTTGCTAAGTGGCTGCATTCATTGTCTCCTCTTGTTACGTTGTTTCTCAGTTCATCAAGATACCTTGTAAACTATCTTTGAATTTTATCATCATACAATTCTTCGAATTTTCAATCTGAAATTAAAAACTGAGGCACAGAGGAAAGAAACTGTTAAATGCAAGTGTTATTGCATGCTGTCAATTTTCAGTACCCAAAGTCTCAAGGGCAATCTTCCATGTTGCGTGCTTATGTACCATCAAGTAATTTTTAGCTTGTACATTGGTAGATCTTCTCCATGACAATCTATCCCTCACCTGTTGTTTGAAGTCTCCCAACTCATTGTCACTGTACCTGAATCCATCCACTTTGCTGCTTAGTTACCTTTTCTTCTCTTTCTTTTCATCTTTCCCAGCTTTACAAGAAAAAAAAATGGTGAGCAGTCACTTGGTTCCAAAATCGCTCTGATACTTTGAAATTAGATATGAATGCATGCAACATAGCTGTCTGTTTCCAAAGGATTTGTGTTCATTCACACACCAGCTTCTAGGTAACTCTGTGTTATTATTTATTTTAATTAATTTTGATGCCTTGAAGTCAGTTGTTTGATTCCTGGCAACTGTAACTTTAGATTCCTTCATGGGTTATCTATTCCTTAACCATACCCCTAGCATTACATGAATCCTAGTCATCATATCTCACAGTGCATTCATTCTCATGAGCAATCTTTAGAGGAAACCATCATGTATTATCCTCTGTGAGAAGAGTCCTCTGCATTCTGGAAGCTTATCCAAGTGCTCACATGAACTGGCTTATTTTCCATTATATTTTGGGTTTCTGTTGCCTCAGTTTCAGATATTCTACTGGCCACCTGGAAGAGAACATGAGAAGGAATAGTTACAAGATAAGTATTTCAAATCTTATCTAGGGGATTGGTTGGGATCTCACTCACCACAGGGAGGCCATTTTAGCAGCCTCCATAGCATGTGCTTTAGCACAAGTCAAACATTATATGTCCTTCAACTTTATTTGTTAGCTCATGTGTTATTACCTAGATCAATCCATTTCAAACAAATACTGGATTACTTATAACTTCAAAAATGCTATTCTCCAGATTCTTTTTGCCAGACTTTCATGTGAGGCAAACATTTGATAGAAATATGGAAAGTGGCCTGAACTTTAAATGACAAACAGATGAGAAGTTCTGAAGGAAATCAAACACTTCTAAAAGACCATGTATTTTCACTTGGATTAGAAAGGGTTCTTTTAATTGATGATGATTTGAACTCATGGACACATATCTGGTTATCTCAATTAGCAAAGTCACAAAGAAAAATTGGGCAGGGAGAATCTAGCTGTAGATTCCAAAGATAGTTAATGTCTGGAAAGGAGAGGATTTTCTCTATTTCAAAACACATTTTGTTATGAATTAGCTTTTTAAATATATGATTGTAGGCAGATGGTTTGAAGATCTTTGAGAGTGCCAAGTATTATTTTTTCGATTGCCTTTTTTTTCATTTTTAGCCCATTTGATCTGATTAAAAAGTTAGTCCTGTATATTTCTGTTCAAAACACAATAAGTTGAAAAGAGAATCCATTCATTATCTATTCCAGGGGTGTCAAACTCAAGGCCCGTAGGCCGCATCCGGCCCACAGGGTGTTTAGAACTGGCCCACGGGGCTGCCCTGAAAACAGTGAAGGAATGGCCCGTGGTGCCTCTGCCAGTGAAAATGGAGCCTGAGCTCTGTTTTCACTAGCAGAGGGCTGCAGGATGCCATCCTGGCCAAAAACAGAGCCCAGGAGGTGCCTCTGACATGAGTGACATAGAGCTGGCCATTCCCACCCTAGCCACGCTCACCCCAGCCATGCCCATCTGCCCCCCCCACCCCGAGTTCAAACGCAACCCTGATGTAGCCCTCAATGAAATCAAGTTTGACACCCCTGATCTATTCCAACCTGATATCTTCAAATGTGTCACACCATTATTGCAAAATCTATATCAATCTGAATTTTTTTTTAAAAAAATACTTTTAGTTGGACTAAAATAAATGCTGGAAAGAATCAAAGCCAGAAGTGAACAAAATCCTCATTTTCTCTCCTTCTGACACATTTTCATTACTGTTTTTCCAATAATGCAAAATTGCTTGGGAAAGGAAATATTGTTAGGTCTTACCAAAAGATTACTCAAAAACTCTTAAATTGTGTTGTTGCATGGACAACATCCCCACTTGATAAACAATGCATTTCATCCAATAATTTCTAGAGCTGAGATGTTCTGTATTATAGCACTTTGCCAAATAATGCAAACTGGTAATAAAATATTCAAAAAACAGAATTCTGGGGTGTTTAAGTGTTTCTTTCTCATTTTTTAAACATAGTTGAATCACACCATATCATAAAGAGATAATCACAACTAATTTTATATCATGGCCAATCTGTTCTTGGTTGTTTGTCAGGAGTCAGAAGAAGCAAGGGTTAAGTTCTTACATTGAATGCTACCATAAATGTCATGAACTGACAAAAAATAAATAAATAGAAGACAAATTTGAAGAATGTATAAATAATGTTGCCTGTAGCTTCATCATCTGATGCATCATTCCATGTACAACTTACATCCTTAGAGAAAAATCAAGACTATTGATAAGGTACATCCAAACTGGGGTTCTTTAGTACCTGTATAGGGCAAGCTAAGAATAATCACAGTATTTGTGGGAAAAGGCAATAAATGTTTTGCATGTGTATACATGTGTATTCTATGTATTAGCCTCTGCAACACTCTCATGATCTCAAAAACATGTTACTGAAATTATCATTGGTGAGTGGAAAAAAAACACAAGTCTAAAAACTCAGATGATTATATTAGTCATGCTTTGCATTGAACTGAATACGTTATTTGGCCAAGTATGATTATGCACACAAGGAATTTGTCTCCAGTGCAGAAGCTCTCAGTGTATATGCAAAACAACAGAATAATGATAACCATAATAGTAATAATACCAATAAGAGGGAGAAGTAAGAAAGATAATAAGGATTAATAATAATAATAAGCACTACAAACTAATGCCATGAAGATGAAGATACAAAAAGGAGCTCTGGTGGCTCAACAGACTGGAAGTCTGTTATTAACATCTGCTGCTTGCAATTACTGCAAGTTCGAG
>JANHZT010003511.1:190365-201416 GCA_032468215.1 Stegonotus admiraltiensis | reverse complement strand
CATGGAATTCCAAAACATCTGGAGCCCATTTGAACACCATTGGCATTGACCAAATTACCATGAGTCAATTGCAAAAGGCAGCTTTGCTTTGAACAGCTTACATCCTGCATTAATACCTTAAACACCATCAAGCCACAACATTTGCCTATCCCATTCTTGGGAAGGACTTTGTGTCTGCCATGATACCAAAATCTTCCATTTTCCTCTGTTGTCTCTGTAACTTTTCTAAAACCAGAGAAAGTCTATTTTCCCCAGAAGGACAGAAAATCCTCATAAGTATAGAGGCCCCTCTGCACCCAACTTAGAAGAATGGTTTTAAAATGGACAGGAACATTTGGGAAACCAGATCCTACCACCACGCTTCACTTCCCTGACACATTTTTCCCTTCTATGCTTCTTCAGTGCTATTTTAACCTTTTTTTTAAAAAAAAACAACCAAGGATAATTAAGAAATTACAAGAGTATCTAATTTCTCCACAAGCTACCTCTGTCACAAAACCCAAATGGTTGGCACTATGCAGAGACTGATACTGGGTATGTAACAGGTTGTAAACTCCTAGCAGTGCTGAATTTGACTTACCACTGCTAGCAGGAGCAGCAAATAATTGTTCCTTTAAGTAAAAATAGCAATATTGCAGAAGTTTCCCTTTTCTCATAATAATCCAGCTGGTTTATTCTCTTATCTTGATTCTCTACAGGAGCATGAGATAGAAGACTCTGAAAACAAACTGCTTTCCCCCCCAAATCCTTTTCCATCCAGATAAGTTGAAATTGTAACATCTGACATTTCAAGTCTAGGCAGCTTATACAGATCCTGCACTGCTTGATCAAGCTAAAGTTTAATCTAGTCCAAGATTTGGTTTCCAAAAGAGGCCAGACAGATGCTTTGGCAACTCAGAAGGTGAAAAAAATGGCAACCAGGTTTTTTGTTCATTTGCTTTCTGTTACCTGGTAATCTCAATGTTACCATGTCTGCTAATACAGGTTTCCCTTAGTTCTTATGGCTAATCATAGCTGAGATTCTTCCTCCAAATGTTCCTGTACATGAACATTTTAAAAGCAACTATGTAAAGTGGTTAGCTAAGTGACTGATGGTTGTGTATGTAGGTTTTTACTTGCAATATTTTTGTTTGCCATGTTTGTATTATCATAAATTATAGCTATGAGCTAATATTGGATTGGTCTGCAATAGCTAGGAACTCTTAAGGATTTTATTTCACCTACATTTCAAAACAAAGTAAGATTTGTATAATTTGAATTAATATGTTGATGAGAATGTAGTTGCACTTAAAATTTCATACTTCTCCAAATTTTGCAATACAGTACAGAAATATACCTAAGATGTGCATATTTGCTTATTGCATTTGTGTCTTTCTGGTCTTCTTTCTGAACAATGAGGCACCTTACATGAGGAACTCGTGTATTATATTGGCTTTTAGAAAAAATATGAAAGCACATTCCTTCAATTAAGTTTTCTGTCCCATTTATTGTTGGCGTTTGTTCTTTTTCTAAAATGAATTTTAACTGTGTTTTTCATTGGGTTCTTAATTAATTTGGTTTGTTTTAATTTCATGTTTCCCTACAAGCTGACTTAAATGCCCTTTTTGGGTGAAAGGAAGAAAAGGCGTGCATCTGCACATCATGTTTGCAATATTTGGTGGAGCAATGTGTTAATTTTTAAAATGCAAAGTGACACAGAAAGAAATGGGACCAATTTAGAGCATGAGCATGCCAAAATTGTGTAGAAAAAATACAGACACATCCATCACTATTGTTTCAGTTATCTTGGCTCTGTGTTCAGCAAATCATCTTGTATGTGAAATGACATTCTGAAGGAATTGTGTTCTCTTCCAACATATGTGACCTCCATCAGTTTCCTGTGAATGTCCCTACATACTCGTCGCCCCCTGTCATTGTGCCTGCCACTCTTCCACAGCCCTAGCTCAAGAATGAGCTTTTAAAAATCTTCTGATTATACATGTTCAGATGCATAATGAAAATTAATTAGGCCAGGCATAAAAATCTAACAGCCCAGCCTACATCATGAAGATGAGGATAATGAGAATGCACAATGACAGCCATTAATAAACTTAATTGCCCAAGGCAAAAGTGCGAATAAAATATCCCAGCCTTTTTCTTGCAGATAAGGTGTATCTCAGGGACTATTGTAATGTTCAAGCAGTAGCACAGGATGCAGCTGTGGAGAAAGTAGCAATCGGATTGTTCTTATAATTTAAGAGGTGGGACACTGTTGGAGAAACGTCAGAAGTAGCATCATTAAAGCAATAGAGTGTCTTTTGCCTAAAGCATGTTTTATGGGCGGTGAAAATTAATATCAGCAATTCTATGAGATAAAAAAAATTCTGCAGCCTCCTCTCCCCTACAGATTGTCTTTAGAAGGGTCTCTTAGAAGTCACATGACCCCAGCCAAGCATCTTTCCGATCAGTGCTGAAAGATTAATGAAGAAGAGACGGCATCAATGGATGCTCTTCTGTTTACGCTTCTGTGCCAAGTCTGAACAGCAATATCAAGGGCATTGCTTTTGGGCATAGGCATTTAATTCAGCAGGCCAGAAGAGGGCATGACATATATACAGGGATGACCTTTTTTTTGTTGCACTACAAGACAGTTTTTGCAGAGCCTCGGTCTCGTCCTCAGGGGGAGAAATCTGTTTTATAAGGACAATCCTAAAGCCAAATTGAAATAGCCCCATTTCAGAGTGGCTCAATCAGTTCAAACCCAATGGGGTCTGGAGGTACATTTTAAATTACACCCAGTTCATAAAATTACAGTAGCTATACATCTGGCCTAAGAGCCAGTTTGGCATAGAGTTATGGCACCAGACTAGTAACTGGGAGACTGTGACTTCTAGTGCCATTTTAAGCACAGAACCAGTTGGGTGATCACTTTCTCTCAGAAGGAGGAAATGGCAAGCCACTTCTACAAATTTTGTCAAGAAAACTGCAGAGACCAGTCCTGGCAGTCACCAGGAGTCACCAGTGACTTGAAACCCCCTCCTCACACACACACACCAATAAAATAGATATGGTTTATTTATTTTTTTGTCTTATCCAGTTTGTGGCTTGCCAGTTCAAGGCTGGAAACTAGGAGATAAAAAAAAACCCAAGTAATGTTTGGTGACAGGGACACAGGATTGCAATTCTGTGGAATTTACTTCAGTTGGGTGCTGTGGGAATTTAACTTCTTCAAATGTTGATGCCCACTAGATCTTCTATTTCTCCAAAAGTTGTAATCATGTATTTGGTTAAAAAAAAAAGAAATAAAAATACCTTTTTGAGACTGGACTTGTTTAGAAGTAATCCTTTGACAGAAGGGATATTTAAATACATATCTGGATGCAAGTTTTCATGTAAATTAAGGAAACAGCAGCTGGCAAGTACAAACAAAAGATTACAACTGCAAATCACAAAGAACAAATTACAGCTAGATCGAACGCATTTAAACAAATATGAAGGTCAAATGAAGTATAAATGGATTGATCCAGAATTTGTATCTTGTCATATGAGTTTGTTCTGTCTAGCTGTAATTTTTAGTTTGTAATATATATATTGAAAATATTTTTATTTTGCCTGTGTGTCAGTCTTGATGCCTAATAACTACATGGGCAAGACTATGGATTGTCTAGGCAATATTTTTAGGTTTTCACAGTTTTTTTTTTCCTGAGAGGAAGTAACGGGCCCTGAATCATCCAGTTAGCTTTGTGCCTAAAGCAAGCCTATAATTCAGGCTTCCCCATTCCTAGTCTAGCACCTTAACTTCTAGACCAAAGTGGCTCATCTATCTCTATTTTTAGCTATCCTTCCATCTATCATGTACCTTTCTGTAAAAGCAAGATTGAAAGGCCAGCTATAGTTCTTGTATTTCAACCCTGTGATTTTCCTTCAGTCTGATTTTCTCTCTTCAAGATTACTGACCCCACATCAATTTCTCCCACCCGACCACATGTACACACACACAGACACACAGACACACACGCCAATTATGGTTTCACTTTGCACAACTCCTTTGGAGTTTGCAATTATGTAGGCGAAAAATGGCAGGAAGTCTGCAAATGACTGGCACCTAATAAGTACAATTAAAGTTCAAAAAAAATGATGCTCTCTTGTACTCCGAGCATTTCCAAGGGTATGTGGGAGGGTTTGTTTTCTTTCCAGCCCTGCTGCTGGGGTCATCCACTTCTGCTAAACATGACTCCATGACCCATTTGATTTCACATTCCCACACTCCAGGTTTCCTCTCTCCCTTTTTACATAGTAGGTTTCTTTGTACTTGCGCTTTGATTTCAGGCCTTTGTGCCGCTCGCCAGGCAGCGAAGACAAATGAGAGCACAGGCCAAGCACACACCGCCTGTTCTTTGGTAGGTGTGATGAAGCAGCAGTGCTTGCCATACCTTCAAAAGAGGCCATTTATAATATAAATGCAAACTGCTCTTAGCCCTGTTTAATGCCCAGGTTTTTCTATTGAGAGTCTGCTTTTGATCAGAACGTTGAGAATTCCTTCTTAGGGTGGAACTACACGTTACATGTTAATCGTCTCTGTGTTGTTTCGTGCTTAAGCTGCCTCTCATGTTACAAAGAATAAGAGCAGTTGAAGACCTGCAAAAAGGAAACATGTTTTCCAATGAACATCATATCTACGTTCTGTTGAAAGTCTTTAGAAAAGAAATGAAAGAGGAACAACAATGACATCTCCACCACCAGCTTTATGAGAAAAGAAATGGGCACTTACAGCATGTCATCTCTAATTCCCAGTCATGCATGTCTAGGCTCAACTTCCTAGGCTCATCTACAAAAGAAACCATTGGGTTCTGGTTACTCAATACATATTTCCTATCCAGATGAACTAACTGGCCATACGATGTATATTCCATGTCAAATTTCTAGGGAGTTTTCCCTCTGTGTGTGTCTGTGTGCATGGGAAGCAAAACAAGCAAGGAATATGTCTTGTCTAATTAATTACTCCACAGCTATGGCTAGAAACAACAACAGAATGCAATTTGTTATAAAGTACCACTGCAAATACAATTTGAAGAAGTATAGAAGTACTTCACAGAAATTATGAGAGAGAGAGAGAGATGATAGATAGATAGATAGATAGATAGATAGATAGATAGATAGATAGATAGATAGATGGATGATGGATGGATGGAAGTTTTCTATCAGTAATGGAATGATGATCCATTCTGCAGCAGTAGGAACAAATTGTTGCCTGAGACTATTTTGAAATTTCTCTACAAATGTCAGTACAGTTGCATAATTGGCAAGATATATTGGGAAATTGTTACATTCAGGATTGGGAGGGCCCTAATGTGTTCAGAATGTGACTCTCCCCTGAACAGCTATCCCTTTTCTTCTTGTTGGTAGCTGTTGTGCTCTTTTGAGAGTTCAGCTTTCCACAATTCTTGGCCGGAAAACTCCTGGAGCTGACTTCCAGTGAATTCACAACACCAGGCCCTGGGAAGGATTCCATAAGTTGGTCGGCCTTAATTGTTGCAACCAAGGATGATAAATGAAAGGAAATTCCATTCTTGACTTGCCTGATTATGGTGAAGTACTGTAGAGTAAGGTATTAAGTAACATCATATGTTGTTTCCAGGCCCACGGAAGAAAGAAGCATAAGAGGCTCACTGGCCTTGCTCGTCATTTTGAAGAGTTCTTCATCATTATGGCTCTTAAAGCTCTTTTCATTTGGTCTTGGATTGCTGCCTTCACTTTAAAAAGTAATTACCTGAATTTAAGAAATTAGGCAGCTGATGGGTACTTCTTTTGTAATCCAGAGAACTGAAGGTGCAAAATAGCAGTTCATAGACAAGCATCCTGAGTAAAGCTCAGGGCATCCAGCTACAGACAGATTTGATAGATATTCCAATCACTTATATAGAGAATAAAGAAAATAACAATGAGATAGTCTACTTCCCCAGACCACCCTTCTTCCATTCTCCTTAATGCAGGAGAGAAAAGCTTTCTCTCTGCATGCCAGATGTATGGATATTTTTATATATCTACAAATGTTTCTTCAACAGTCTGCAATGAACATTTGGCAACTGTTTTGCCAATACATTATGTTGAGCTAGAAACTGGTGGGCATTTTCATAAGATTAAGACGGAAATTAAATCAATGTGTCAGAACATTGAGAATTGATGGCTTGCCACAGGAACCCATTTGATGCTTTCCTTTCTGCTATTTCGAAAGACATTTAAAAACAGAACTGTTGAGAAGAGCTTTTAAATCTATGTCTTATTTTGGGGAGATTCCTGTGTATAGCATAATTCTAGTATTTTAACTATTAAAACTTTATGTAATTTTTATTTCATATTTTACTATGTGTGGTTTTAGTGTGCACTACTAGGAGTCTGTTGTGATTGTGGCAGCATAAAATTAAAGCAAACAAATAAATGTAAATAAAGTGAAATATAAATAATAAAGCTATCTATCAATTCCTTTTTTAAACACCCACTCAGTGTAGTCTTTTTTTACAGTAACCATGAAGAGGATTGGTCTGTAGGAATTCTGATATAATTCAACTTTTATTTCATTTCTTTTTCTGTTAGGCAGTTGCTATAGCCAGAATTCCTGTTTTTTCTTTATAACCTTAGAAGACATGGAACCAGCTGTAAACCTCAGATAGGAGACATCTGGGATTAAACAAGCAACAGAAAGCAAACCGCAGAGAAAGTTCGTAGGCACATCAAGTACAAATACAGATACATACAAATGCTATTATTTAGACATCCTATACTGTCGGCACTATCAAGGTAAACTCTGGATGTAAGAATTTTGGTGGCCATAAATATTGGTTAATGAATCATATTAATTTTCTTGCTCATTGTTTTCGGATTCTTTTAATAAAAAACATTTGGGAACTAATGGGTTGCAAACTAAAGGACTCATCTTTATTTCTAAGAATACCACTTTAGATCCCACCTTAGCCACAGTAAGCTTTAAAAATGTACTATTAATTTAAAAAAATACTGTGCCTGCAGCCCTGTATTTTAGGAAAAGCTGTCAAGAGAAAAGATGGAGCCAAACTGGAGTGATACTGAATGTCTAGAAGGTGTGGCGACAGGCAAGTTCATCCATTCACCTTCTGGGGAATGGACATTTTATGCTTGGCATGCCCACCATGATAGCTTTTTTGTTTGTCATTGCATTCCTTCCAGATGGCTGCCATCTTGTGAAGGAGCCTGTGATGTATTCTGACACTACCTCCACCACCGCCACTGCCACCCCAATAACTGCTTTTCTCATCCCCAAAACCTGATTTCAACCATGTTTCCAATCTGTGTTCGTTTTAATGAATGTGAAACTGATGCTTACAAATTCCTGGCTTTAAAATGCAAGTGCAGAACAGTTCACAACCAGGAGTTTAAAGACCAAATATAACATTCTTTTCAGATGAATGCAACATTTTCCTTGAAGCTCCTGTGGAAGGAGAAAAGTGAAAGAAATGGGAGTAATCAAAATCGGAGAGATGTTGGAGAAAGAAGGTGTTTAATGTTTCTCTGTTTCTGCACTCAAGTCACCTATTTATGTGCAGTGTCTTTGCTTTTGCTGGATTCCAAATTAGCCCTTTCATCCAGGAAGAAAATGGGCAGAGGATGATTAATTACTCAACACCCCTCTTCACTGTTTTCCCAATTAGAATTTCCTTCTAAAAATAGTTTGTGTTACCTAAAACGGGTCATAGAATAATCACTGAGATAGAATGCTGAGATTTTTGGATGAGGTTTAAAGATAACCTGTCTTACCTACCCAGTCAGCCCTGAAACTGGCTAGGTGATCTTGAGACAGTCGTTCCTTCTGCAGTCCAAGCTCTCTACAGGGTTATTGTAAGGGCAAAATAGAAGGGAATCATGCATGCTGGATATACAAATCCATTCTCTAGCAGCATCAGGGATGATCAAGTGCCTTGTCCATGCATTTTTATATAACTTTTATTTTCATTCAAATAAATATTTCAATCCCCAATATCCTGTCAAGTGAACAAACCGAGTCTATAAAATTTGAGAAAAGAGGAGGCTGCCGTGATTTCAGGCTCAGATGTTGGCTGAATGGGCAGAGCTGAAAAGCTCCCACTGCAACAAGAATAAGGGAGAGGAAGACAATATCTTCTTTGCTTTCTGCCTTGCAACTGACCTTAAGGGCAGGCAGCAATTGTCTGGAAATGGCTTCATCACCAGGTCCCGAAAGCTGGCTTTTGATAAGAGGGTTTGGAAGGAGCTTGCCTTAAAATATGGACAGCCGAGTTTCTGCTCCAGTGCTTTGCAGCCAGGTTCTGAATAGTTACAAAGGGGGAGTGGGCAAAGGCAGCTGGGAGAGCTCCAAAAATAGTTTTAATTACTATACAGTAAGACCCTTTGTCCAGCAAATAGATTAGATAATATCACTGATAACCTTTGCAGCATTAGTTCTCGCATTACACAGTGCCATTCTCCTGAGCTAAGGACATTTTTGAGGTGAGTCACGCCGTTTTTGCAATGAAATAACAATGTTATGAGGCTTTTACAGAAGCTCAGGTGAGATTCTTCCGTTTGATGCCCTCCCCACAATCCTGCATCTGATCCAGTAGGGCTCATCTGCAGAGCTGGAGAGGAATGAGTTAAATCAGTCTTGCCTTCTGCCACGTCCAGCTCATGGTTTCTGTTTACCAGGCTTTGCAAAGTTGGGATGCTACTTCAACACCACATAAGAACCAGATTGGGAATACCTTGCCCAATGCCCTTTGTGCAGCCATAGTTAAAAATGACACTCTGAGGAACCAGAGTATAAAAACTGGCTATGAAATCAATTCTGCAATAAAAATAATAGCAACAGCTCACTGTCTTTATTGACTCTGTCCTTCCTTCTCCTTTTTCTCCCTCAAGAAGGGGTATGATTAGAAGATGTGGACCAGTGCAGAATATATTTTTAAAAAATATTCAATATGTAATTTTAGGTGCTCCTAAGGAACTGTGCCTCTATCAGGTTGTTGTTGCTTTTTTAAGCAAAAATGTTTAAAGAAAGCCAACTATTTTTATTTTCTTACTTTGATGAAAAGAGACTTTTAAATAAGGTCTTATATTCTAGTCTGTGGTGGGAACTATGGGAAATAAAGTCATGTTTTGTTTTTTCACCGTAGGATTCATTTCATGTCTTGGCCAAATTGATAAAGGTTGACATGGGCTGGTAATTCACTCAAAGTCAGTGGGAAATTGATCCAATTCTAATGTCGTAGAACACTTTGTTGTCTGCCTTTAAAATGTGAACAGCAAGTTTTAGTCAAAGTGTACAGCTTAACTGAGTTTTACACTTTGAGTGCAGGTTGCTCTTAGAAAATGTTTCTTTCAAAAACAGAAGATTTATTTCAAATTGTGGCCCAAAAAAGAGCCACAAGGTTAGATTGCAAGTTAATTGAAAGACTTTTTGGGAAGATTTTAATACAGCTGACTTTCTTCATTGGCTAAATGGGGAACAGGTCGGTGAAGATAAAGATTGGGACAAAGGAAATGATGGTCCCTGACTGCAGGTAGAGGAAATAATTGATTTTTAAAAACCACCTGCTTTTCTCCACTTCTGCAGCAGCAGGAATGGTTTAAAAAAGAAATTGGATGCAATCCCCTGACATTAATTGGGAAGGAGGAATTCTCCCTAGGAGTCTGCCATTGTTCACGAAATGAAGTTCTCCTCCTCCGTTGAACTAGGTTGCACCACCTCAAATGGAAGACTGGGATTCATCCACATAGAAAACCTGAATGTCAAAGGAAATGGGCTCATTAGAAGCCTCTTCTCCAATATTTCATCTTCTGGAAATAAATGTCTTTATAGAGCAGCCCTAACAACAGATAAGTGGATAATTCACATGCAGCCTGAGGTGTCTCAGTCAGGGCTCAGGTTTACTACTGCAAGCGTGGGCTAAACAGATATACAAAATCCTTTGCCATTGGTCAGACTGGCTGAAAATGACATAATTTAAAATCCAAAATTTCTGGAGAACACCAAGAAGTCTACTTTTGAACTATTGAGTAGGTCACTTTTTCCTCCAACAAGTTCTCTGGTTTTATTTAGCCTGTTGAATTTTTTCTAGTTGTAGAACTTCTCTCCAGATCAGATCATATTTTTTTATGTATGGGATTGGTTAAGCTATCGTTTATGGGAGAGTATTTATGAATAGGTATAGAGTTAGATAGCAATAGAACAAAAAAGAGTATGTCTGTTCAGGGTCAAATGTTAGATTAATAGTGGAGAAAAAGAAATCAAAATGTTATATTTTAGTTAGTTGGCAAGTAGTTCCCATCCATGATAAATTTCATTCCTAAATTGCCATGTTTTCAAATGTTAATGTTCTGCAGAGGAAGAAATTGCATTCTAGTGATAGAAATAATAGCTTCCAAGCTGAGTGTTCTACAAAATCTGGATCCAACCCTCGGCATTCAACTTGTGTAGGTATTAGGTTTTACTTTCCACCAGAATGAAGAATTTCAGCTGTGTAGTGGAAATAAACTATAAGAAAAAAGGGAATTATGAAGAGGAACTGAGTCATGAAGGAAACAGGCTACTTCATCGGTGAAAAACAATGGATAATAAAGGTGGTCCATAATGTGGCTTACATTTTATGAAAATTCACATATTGATTGGAGCATGGTGCATTGTGGGATGCTTTATTAAGTCACCCCCAGGGTCAACTGCACAACATGTCTGCTCTTCTCCTTTGATCGTCTCTTTCTCTGCCCAGCTTAAAATAGGTTAAACAGAAGAAGAAAAGGGAAATAACTGCAGGAAACAGTAAATTCTATGCCAAATGTTGAAATTCTCAGATGAAAGTCCATGATAAAAAATCCACTCTTTTTTTTGGACTCCTAAACTATCAATCTGGTTACATGCTAAACATTCCCTCCTTGAGGGAGATTGATGGTCTAGAAACATGATAAATAATATATACATACCAAGGGTGGGTTCTAAAATTTTTTACTACTAGTTCTGTGGGTGTGGCTTATTTTGTGGGTGTGGTTTGATGGTCATGTGACAATTCTTTAGGATTTAGCAGAGGTAC
>JANHZT010003511.1:167167-179397 GCA_032468215.1 Stegonotus admiraltiensis | reverse complement strand
TTCCCACCCCACTCTGGGGCCAGCCAGAGGTGGTATTTGCTGGTTCTCCGAACTACTCAAAATTTCCACTACCGGTTTGCCAGAACCTGTCAGAACCTGCTGGATTTCACCCCTGATCCTGGGTGAAATTTAAGGTGCTAGTTATCACCAATAAAACCTCATAAGATGGGACCAGATTATTTGAGGGACTGCCTTTCTCCAATTGCTTCAATTATGTCAGGAGGTTCATGTTGTAACTCCTGTCTATTAGAAAATGTATCTTGCAGAATCTAGGAAGCATGTGCTTTCTGTTGCATGGAACAACACCATATTGCACAAAATTAGATTAGCCTCAACACATGTTGGCTTTTCAGAAAACAATTAATACCTCACAGGCATGGAGGTTGGGAAGATAGTTGAACCCGGGTAAATTGGTTGCTGGTTTCCTCAGTTGCCATGGGATAGTTCCCTATGGTTATTGATTTTATTTTGTTGGTTGTTTTAAAATTTTGTTAGCTACCCAGAGTTGTATTTACATGACAGGTGGCTATATAAACCAATGAAATAAAAATACCGACAACTGACCTACATATGTGTTTGCATTTTTGTTGATGGTTATAGATAAAGGTTTCTCTTTCTCATTTCTCAAAGTTACATAGTAAATATCTCTAGTGTAGCTGCAGTGTACATCTGTCAAGAATGAAGCAAAGCTGAATTTAAGAGAGATTTAGATGTAGCATTGCCAATAGCCTTCTGTGATATATTGGAGTAAAAATGAAATCTGGCATTCAAATCTTTAATGTAAGATTTCCACTTTTTATATATACTCTAGTCTTCTTTTTATTCAGATTGAAGCATCCAGTGAGGAGGGATATAGCCGATAATGCTCTGTTTTCAAGCTTGTCGATTCACTCTAGCCAACATATATTTTGATAGGGCATGATGTAAATTCCTCATGCAAAACAGAAGCCTACAACCAACAATGTGCTTGCTTTCTAGAAAAAGATACGATGGGATTCAGCATTCTCTAATTTGTGGATCTGCTACTCTTTCCCATCTACAAAGGGAATGCATTCTGTATTATAAAGAGCTTTTAAAAACTATTCTCATGTTGTATGTTCCAGAAATGAGTCCCGACACTGAAATATATCTGAAGTTGAACTTAGTGTAGAATACGTCACCAATTAAAATGGGCATTGCTATTTGACATAAACAGTCCATTGTTTTCACAATTTTAGCCTCTGGGAATATTTTGGATGGTTTCAGAATTCATTGGCTGGAAGGAACAGCAGGAGCATATATCATAAACTTAATCTTTCTTCATTCGAAAAAAGTGTTGGAGTTCCCAAGTTTAAAACTATGGGAAGATTTACATATCTTCCCATATTCTAATGTATTAATGTATTTGTATTTTGTATTTTAGACTCATGCTTTAATCCAGTTTTTTCATTGTCTCTAAACTTTAGAAATGTTCCCAGGCTAATCCTGTAGTCAGGGTAGCAGTACATAAAGAATTCCATGGCAGTGCATGGATGGAACCCATTTTTCACAAATATAAAGGAAACACACAACAGGAGACTCATTCTTTTGACATCAGGCATTTCTTCCACATGACTTTGGTAAGAAAAGGGAGCTATAGTCAATAAGTCTTGTTTGTTTGTTTGTTTGTTTGTTTGTTTGTTTGTTTAAGAAAAATGAAATGGTAATTATTGTGCTATGTTGGTTGAGCTCCATTTCCTTCTTTTTGTTGGTGGGTTAGTTTCTGAATTGGAGTTGGGGTTATTTTTGGCAGGAAATCTGGCCTGTGGAGCTGGCCTGGAAATAACAAAGGACCGACCTGTGGTGCCTCTGGCAGACAAAATGGTGTGCAGGGTGCGTGTGGCCCCCCCGCACCTCATTTTCAGCCTGGATGGCCTACTCCAGCACTCTGCCAGCACACAGAGAACTACAGTGCTGATCCAGCCCTTGAAGAAATCCAGTTTGTCACCCCTGTTCTAGTCCAAACCCCTGCTCAGGCAGGGAACCCTATACCCCTTTCAAGCAAATATTTGTCCAATCTCTTCTTAAAAACGTCCAGTGTTGGAGCATTTACAACTTTTGGAGGCAAGTTGTTCCACTGGTTAATTGTTCTAACTGTCAGGAAATTTCTCCTTAGTTCTAGATTGCTTCTCTCCTGGATTAGTTTCCACCCATTGCTTCTTGTCCTGCCCTAAGGTGCTTTGGAGAATAGCTTGACTCCCTCTTCTTTGTAGTAACCCCTGAGATATTGGAACACTGCTATATTGTCACCCCTAGTCCTTCTTTTCATTAAACTAGACATACCCAGTTCCTGTAACCGTTCTTCATGTTTTAGCCTCCAGTCCCCTAATCATCTTTGTTGCTCTTCTCTGCACTCTTAACTGTTGTTAACAGGCTTTCCTATTGCCTTTGCTTGTCAGAAAACAATCATGTGACCTCAGGACACTACAACCATCATAAATATGAGTCAATTGCCGTGTCTAAGTTTTGATCACATGACCACAGGGATGCTACCTTGGTCATAAGTGTGAAAACTGGCCCTAAGTCACTTTTTTCAGTGCCATTGTAACTTTGAACAGTCACTAAATGAACTGTTGTAAGTCGAGGACTACCTGTACTGAACTTTACTAGCAGCAGAGCTTATACTGAACAATTAGTTGTCGTGTATGAAAATTAAATTGATACTCTGCTCTATTTCACATCCAGAAGCAGTCCAGATGGGCAGTTGAATTTTTCTTCAAAGGTGGAATTGTGTCGTCAACTATGTTCAAAGGGCAGGATGTTACTTGAAGAACCCAGAAAAAAGATATACAGTATGGCACATACACACAGCTGTGGCTATGAACACCTCACTGCTGCTCCTAGCATTTGCCATCTGAGGGGATCTACTCATGCTCTTCAGTGGTAGAGATAGTTTATTCTTAATGATAATAAGAACATCCTGGTTTCCGCTGATTTTGAAGAACTCCACGTAAGAGGGTTTTTTTTTTACTGTTCTAATTTCAGTCTTACAACCACAGAGGTTGCTGAGGAGAGGTCTCATAAAAATTGGGAGAAGAGATTTTATATCTGCAGTTTAGGAGACTTCTCATGTATTGCAATATACTTCTTAAGCAGAGAGGTTCTTTCTGTACTGCCAAACGATAGTAACTGCCAAGAACGAGGCTACTGTTGCAATAGTAACAAGTAATTTTCAGGAAGCAATATAGTAAACACTTTTTAAGCTATAAACACCATGCAGACAACTCATTTTAGGCTATATTGTAAGATATATTTGATCATGAGTTTTGTTGCATGTCTACATTTTGTTTATTTTATATTTTTTTTGGTGCTGAACAATTAAAATGCTGACTGACTCACAAACTCTCTGGATAGAGATAAGTAAATAAATATACTCACACAAGTTGTAACTATCCTATGAAGTTTGGTTGCTTTTATAAAACAGTAACTGGCATAGCCTTCCCTAAACAATTCTGAAAATTCTGAAAATGTTAACTTGGAGGTGGAGAGAATGTTGCCAGATTGTAATAAGGCTATATTTTAGTTTCTGAAAACTGTGAAATATTATCAACTCTTTCTTTTTTACAAAGACAGGATAATATAAGAATAATAATAAAAAACAACAACCGTCCCAGGGCTATGTGTTAACGGTATCAGAAGAAATATAGGCACATAGTATACCTGTGAGTAAATAAGAAAATATACTACCCCACTGATTGGAAGAGATTACACTCCAAAAGGCTGATTTTAAACCAGAGATGTTCCTCCTAGGAATGATTGAAAAATGGAAAAAAGTCTCTATTATATTATATTGCATATTCTAACGGCAGCCAGAATTACTCTAGCGCAAATGTGGAAGTCGACTAATACACCATCGAAATAAACAATAATAAAGAAAATCTTCGAATGTGCCGAAATGGATAAATTAACAATGGAGATCAAAGAAAGAGAAGACTCGGATTATTGTAAAGTGTGGAATAGGTTTTATACATGGTTGGAAAACAGAAATCAAATTAAGAAATAAGAATATAAAGTGAAATTTGATATTAATATACTGGATATAAATGTAAATAATGACCTGCTAACAAAACAGTTAATTATGAATATTTAAAATTAAAGAGAAGGAGCGGGAGGATAAAAGCTAAGAGTAAAGACAAAAGTTGATGCAGAAAGTTGTAAAATTGTATATATCTGTTGCTAATATTGTACTTTAATGTCTGATGTGTGTGTGTTTTTGTTTTTTGTTTTTGTTTCTTGACTTCTTTTGCTATTGTGTGTTTGGTTTTAAAATGTAAAATACTCAATAAAAATTAATTAAAAGAAAAAGAAAATATACTACCCCACAAGCATTTAAACTGAGCAATGCATTTCCTTCATTAGTCTTCTTTCCAATGGAGATAATGTGTTGAAATATTCTGAAAAAGCTTTTTTTCTTGCCTCTCCTTTACAATCAAACTTTACCATTTAAATTTCTAGGGGCATCCCTAGGTTGCTGGACTCTACTATTTGTAACTAACTAGTTCTTGTTGCTATTGTTGCTTTTATTACAATTACTGTTAGGTTTTTATCCATCTTTTTAATGTATAACTCAACTGCGTGAACATGCCTAATATTCCCGTCTCCTATTTTCCCCACAACAACCCTATGCATGAGTTGGGCTGAGTGAAACTGACTGGCCCACATATAGAATTGCATGAGGGAAGATTTCTGTAAAAGATGGCATACATTGATGAACAATTTGATATTTCTAAAAACATACAAATCCATTCATTTTCAAATGACAAACCAGATAATAATACTGCTCAATTTCATTGTAAATCCCTAGAAAGCTTCAGCTAGTGGGTCATTTAGAAATTGTAATCAATGTGTTGTTGTTGTTGTTGTTGTTGTTGATGGTGATGATTGCACAGTTAGCCAGTTGTTTAGACTAGATTTGGCATTTTTATTCACCTAAGGACCTGGGATAGATGTTGTTGTTTGATAGTGTTTAGAGATATGGTCGCAGAATGTAAGCTGTTCTGAGTAAAGCTGCCTTTTGCAATTGACTGGTGGTGATTTTGTCAATGCCAATGATATTCAAGTGGTGCTCCAGATATTTTGAGATTGCACCCAAGGCATCTATAACGATTGGTATTACCATTATTATTACTATTATATTTGAAATCCCAATTCTGATAAAAGTCAGAGTTTAAAAATACATGTTTAAAAATATTAAATAAAACAGTCCAGAAACTTTAATTTCAACTATGATCTCATAAAAATATTATGGAGGTAGGGGAGGGGTTGCTGGATTTGCAACTGTAATGACCTGATAGGAATGGAAAATGCCTGCAGGTATCTCACATGTTCTAATTATGCACGAATTTCCTTTTTTAGTAAGTATTCTGTTCCTCTTCTCTTTCCCTGCCTCAGTAACGTAGGAGAATATTTCAGCAATTTGTGAAGCTGCAGCCCTGGCCTGAGCATTCAGTGTTCCTTTGCTGCCACCCAGTGCAAAATGGATGTATGAAAAATCCCCAACTAAGTTACAACACATTTTCATAGTTTTTGATCTTCATATTAAGATTTCTCATCTGAAAAGGCATTTTTAAAATGAGTTGCTGGCTTTTTAAAAAAACAATCCACCTATGTTTCAAAATAATTTACCATTCCTATCTGAATTATCAACAGTTATGAGAGAAAGCAAAAAATATTGGCTGTAAAAGCTCCAGATTTCTGAAGTGTACACAGAAATAAACACAAGGCATAACATTTGCATTTGCTAGAAATGGTGGGCAAGTTTCCAAGCAGAGGGCCTCTTGTGATACCAGATGGAGCTGTTACAACTTTTCCTCCATGGATTCTGCCAAAGCAGGGAAAAATGAAAAAATGGAAGGAAAAGGAAAGAGTGTTACAAGAGAAAGTTCATGTAAGCCACTGTCCATTCCCCACAACATTTGCAAATGAAGAGTAGAAATTGAAAGTCTTGTTTGGAAGACTTCTCTCTTTAAAAAGGAAAGGACAAAAGTTCTTCATTACAAACCAAAAATGTGTTTCTTTGGTCCCGTTAAAGGGATCACACATGAATTGTACACTTACTCACTAAAGCAAGATTGGGCCAACCAACTTCTTTCTGATAGTTGATCCAGCCACCATTGGCATGGAAAGGAATTGTGGGAGCATGACCAGTGAGGGCTCCATTGAAAGGAATCTCCCAGTGGGATGAATGAAAAGTGAACTACCAGTGAAAGTCATGGTAGTCCAGAACATCTCGTTCCAGTTTATATTCCAGAGGGAGAAGAAACTAAGCAGAAAGACTCCATCTGTTAGGGAGACTCATTTAAGAATGTTCAGTATTTAGCGCTAGGGGAGGCAAGCACTGACAAACTATAGATACCCTCTAATATTATCTAAAGCTATTGAAAGCCTATTTTAAGTTAGTAAAGGTGAATTTACTTTTTATGTTAACAAAGAGATTGTGCGGTCCTATATCTTTCACATTCTATTTAACCACATCCTTCAAAGACACAGGAAATAGAGGGAACAACGAAAGAATTTCTATGCCAGAAAATGGTTTAGTGGTAGCAGCAAGAAAAATAGATCTCTTTAGTGGGCTTCCTGAGTTAATGGGGTTTTGCTTTCATTTTGAAAAACAAGAAAAAAAGAAAAAAACTACCCATAAGAGAACTTGTGGTTTTTCTGGAGCTGACAAATCTAGGTTACAAAAATTCAGACACCTCATTCATTCATTCATTCATTCATTCATTCATTCATTCATTTCACTTTTTAATGACTCTTGGTGGTTACACATAGAAAAGAAGAAAATGATGTACATGAAGACCAGAAGACCAGATCAACAAACTGTAGAAGCCCAACTTAACTAATGGGAATTCCAAAACTACCCTGCCCGGGAGAACAAGGGTTTGAATTATCTCCTAAATATTATTAGTGGGAGCTGCACAAATCCCTTGAGATATCATTCTAGAAGGCAGGTGCCACAACAAAGGCAGTGCACCTTCTGAGTCATAAAAGATAACACTGTTACATTGATGGGGCACAGTTCCCACTCTGCTTGACCTCATCAGCTGGGCAGAAATATTTGGAAATAAGCAGTTCTTCAGATAGCAAGACCTTATTCCATGAAGGGCTTTGATTGTACCCAGAAACTGACTGATAACCAATGTAGCTCACAAAGCAATAGGGTCATATGAGCATAACGTGACATACCCAACACTGCGTGTACCACCACATTCTGGATCAGATATAGGCTCTGCATGGTGTTTAAAGACAATCCCATGTAGAATGCATTACAATAATCCAAGTGTGAACTAACCAGGACATGAGTGACTGAAGTGTCACATAGTGTTTTAAGGGCACGGTGAAAGGTCCGGAGGTCGGGAATCTGACGTATCTCCAAGGGCAGCTCATTCCAGAGGGCAGGAGCCCCCACAGAGAAGGCCCTCCCCCTGGGGGTCACCAGTTGACACTGTCTGACCGACAGCACCCTGAAGAGGCCCTCTCTATGGGAGCGCACTGGTCGATGGGAGGCTATTGGTGGCAGAAGGCGGTCTCGTATATAGCCCGGTCCTAAGCCATGGAGCACTTTGAAGGTGGTAACCAGCACCTTGAATTGCACCCAGAAGGCATACTAACAAAGGTCCTCTTGACCACAACTGCCACCTGCTCTTTGAGCAAGAGCTATGAGTCTAAACACCAGATTGCACACACATTTCATATAGAGAAGTGGATCCCCATTGAGGACTAGCAATAAAATATTCTCAAAGCTGGCAGGCCTGAATAAATATAGCTATTAGGCTTTGTCAGGATGGAGCCTGAGTCTCCTCATCCAACCTCCAGATACTAAGCCAGGATTTCACTAGCTTTGTTTGATCAGTCTGGTCTTGATATGTACAATTGGGTATCACCAGCATATTGATGGTACCTGACCCCAAAGTGATGGATAACCTCTAATAGACATTAAAGAGGAAAGGAGAGGACACCCCACAAATGAGGGATTGCAGGCAAAATCTCTCCCCACCTTCCAACACAACTCGCCACAAGGAAAAGAGGATTTATTATCAAATTGTGGATGAGGACAGTCCTATTACACACTAACCTACTTTAACAGCTACAGCCCAGGTCCACCAAAGCACCGAGAGCCAGTTTGATCTAGAGGTTAAGGAACCAAGCTAGAAAACAAGGGTCCATGAACTCTGGTTCTCCCTTAGCCATGAAAGTCAGTTGGATGAGTGAATGTCTCTCAGCCCAACTCACCTCACAGGATTGTTTTGGGGAAAATAGGAGGAGGAAGGTGTATTGGATAAGTGTGTTGTATTATTTGTAAAAATAATAAAGACAGGATACAAATAAAAAAAAATAAACTTGACCTTGCGAGGAGATTCTGAGGACTGGATGTTGAGATCACTTTTAAACACTGAGCCTGCCATTCCCTAGAACAGCATCCTTCCTTATCTCCCACTGCCTAGTCCTGCTTCTAGCCTTCTCCCAGTTCCCTCCTACCCATCATCCCCTACCCCAGCCAAGGCATTCATTGACTACACTCAGTTACCATGCACACTAGGTCACCAAACACACCTTGGTCATGCAATTAAACACACTACAATCACCCCAGACTTTCACAGCAACACTCCAATTAGCTACCAAGCTGCATCTTTTCTTGGACACTTGGCAGTCCACAGGAGAGGATTCTTATGGCAGATGGCAGTGCTAGATGGCAGTGAAGCCCTTGGAGAAACTACATTTTTATTTATAATTTCCATTTCTAAGGCTGATTATTCACCAATGAATTCCAGAGAAGGTGAAAGGAAAATAGCAGGATTTGTATGTGTGTGTTTTTGGGATCAGCAGCATTAGAGGGAGTGGGGGGAATTCTTATGAAGTCAGGGAAGGAGAAATGACTTTATTGGAAGAAATAAAACATGCTTTGTGTTCTCAAAACAAAAATAAAGATGAGGCACAGAAACTGCAGTTAGTTGAGCTTGAACAAGTATGTTCAATCTGTTTTGGATCGAGTCCATATATTGTCTTGGGATTCCATTTCAAAAAAGAGAGAGAGAGAGAGAGAGAATAAGAGGGCCAGGAAGCAGCTTAATTTAATTTAGTTTAACTATAAGAAAATTAAATTAAGTTAATTAAATTCAGTTAATATGATTACTTATGAAGTATTTAAGAACTTTCCCCTTCTGTCACATTAAAATTAGAGTTTAGGAAAATGTTTTGGATGGTCTCTGGAGGTTTGAACTATACTCAGAAGGCTCTGAGCCTCGAATCAAGAGTCAGGAATAATAGAAACAGAGAGAGAGACAAGAACATGAGACCAGGAATGTATGGAAGAGTGGCAAGGAACTCTCTACTCTTAGGCATAAGCAAGTGAGCAGTCCAGGACACAGCTGATCCTGGATTCTGTTAACTACATCAGAATGTTGATGTCTCCATAAAGACAAAAAGAAAAAGGTTTTCTTGTAATAAGACCAAGTTTTACTCACCAAATGGGAGAAAATCCTAAAATGTTTCCCTTCTTTCCTTCCTCCCTCTCTCCATAAATCTCACGGTACTCCCACTACCAAGTATACAAATGTGTCCCTTAACAATTCCATTTTGGCTCTAATCCCATTGGCAGTTGACCAATAGTATTCATTAGTATCCAAATTATTGCCAGAATAAAATATTTTAGACCTTTCAGACTGCAACCTAGGTATATTCATTTGGAAAGAGCAAATTACATTTATGCTAAGTAAACGTGTGTTCAATTGTATTCTTAACAGTCAACATTAAGTTAGATTGCCGTGTGATTTTCTTTTTCATAAAATGTTTGAGAAATCATACAATTGTTCTAGCCATCTATGTTCCCTACCTTTATTCTCCAATAGTGTTAATCATTGTTAGATACACTTGGCTGCATAATGCATATGTAACCTTTCAAATACTGTGAGAAGAAAAAACTGTTCTTTCCCAGATAAGTGACTACCCTTTATTTGATCTGCTATCTTCCACATTAAATTATCAGTTGATTCTTTGCTACTGAGATAGGCACCATACTGATAAATCAAATATGTAGGCCTAGTTGTCACTAGTACATCTATTGTACATCTTGTCTATTTCTATAATGGAGGTTAAGCTATTTATTCATTTACTAGCTTTATATCTCACCATTCTAGCCATATAAAGCTAAAAGCATATTGCAATAATTAAGAATAAAAATAATCAATTGCAAAAAATAAAAAACAATACAGTTAAAATGAGAGACAAAACTACAATCAATGTTCTTAAAATTCAGTCTAATTAACAACTGAAAGCTTGGTTTTGCCGTTTTCCTGAATTCTGGGGGATAATTGGTGAAATGCATCTCTTTCCATGTGCCAGGTAGATAAGTTTCTGGTCCTGGGGAGAATTTCAGAAAGGGCTCTCCTGCTGATCTAAGATATGGAGTAGAATCATAGTAGGAGTGGCAATCCCTCAAGGAAACCATTTGGGATTTTAAAGACCAAGAACATGTTAAATTTTCCCTAACAAGCAATTGGCAGCCACTGAAGTTCTTTCCATTCAGAATTCATAAGATCTCAGTACCTTGTATCACTTAGCAGCCATCTGTCTACCACAAATAATAGAAAAAGAGAGTGTTGAGAAAAGTAGGCAAGTACCCTTATTATGTGAAGATATTCCCCATGCTATTTATTGTCCAAACTGGATATTAAACACTAACCAGTAGAACTCAGAAACATCAGTACATTTCTATTCTGTGTCTTCAAAGACCAATTTTTATCTCAGAGTGTCACTGTCACAGGGAAAACCACTGCCTACACAGTTTTGATCTTTATAGGTATACCTCCTTGCATCTAAATATTTTTTCCAAGGCCTTCTAGAACTACTGGTTCCTTTACTGTTGGCAGTTAATCCTAAAAGGCAGAAGCTCTTCAGTGAATCTCTTCAGTGTCTTCAGTGTCAGTTCTAAGGCTGATGAATGTACATGTTGTCATTGTTTGATACTCTTTGTATTTAATTGGGGCCCCATTGTTTCACAGAGTAACTTAATTTTCATTCCAAGAGCTTGCAGATCATTTGTATTTTCAGCAATCAAAGTTTAGCTATTGCAAGAACAAGTGCAACTTTATTGATTAACCATAAAGCCATACCAAAATACGAAAGATTAAATAAAAACATATAGTTATAAAATCTATAACAGTATAGCTTTAAACAAAATTTAAGCTCATATATCCTTATTACCTTTACAATTAGCATAATTAGATCTATGGATAGTTCTCAGACAATGATAGCAATTGGGAACAGGAACTCTGTTGCTAAGCAATATGTGTGACATCATATGACTGCACCAATTTATGATGGCACTTCCATTTCAGTGGTAATTGTTAAACAAATCCTGTGTGGTCATTAAGTGTGAAGTCACATGATTGCCATATGCAAACACTTGCTAGCTTCCAAATTAACTTTGCTCATCAGAAACCAGTAGTGAAAGTTTGCAAATGTCGATCACATGACTGCAGGATGCTTCAACTATCATAATTGTAAGCCAGTTGCCAAGCACCCAAATTGTGGTCATATGACCATGGGAACACTGCAACGGTCACATCTTCAAGGGCCAATTATAAGTGTTCTTGTTCAGAACCATCCTAACTTTGAACGATCACTGAACAAATAATTATTAACTGAAGACTACTTGTACATATGCAACTCTCAGTTACATTGTTTTAGTCAAAAAGGTGGCTTGAGATATTTGAGTTCTGGCCATACAAAATGTCATTCTGAGAAATGGGTCCCAGAGAGTTGTTCATCTTACATATGGTTTAAAATAATGATCTCTTTCTGTGATATACAACTGGCACTCATTTAATATATATCCTATACCCGCAGTGTCTGGTGCAGCACAGCTACATGCATATTCCTGATAAGGACTTTGATTAAACTTCCCATGTTTTACTGTTATGTCTAACTGCTCAAATCTCATATGGGTAAACACTTTCCAAAGATACTTGAAAATTTTAATAAGTGAATACCTTTCAGTTTAAATATTATATTTATAGTGACTCATTCATTTCAACACACCAGTCTTAATGAAAGTAGCTATACCTTTTTGAGCTCTATGTCCTTGGTTGCGCAGCAGCTAAAGTGCTGTTAAGTGCTGTTAAAGTAAAGCCAGCCGCCTGCAATTACTGCAAGTTCAAATCTCACCAGGCTCAAGGCTGACTCAGCCTTCCATCCTTTCAAGGTAGGTAAAA
>JANHZT010003511.1:54196-82346 GCA_032468215.1 Stegonotus admiraltiensis | reverse complement strand
GCGAAATGTCTTCAAAGAAAAAAAACAGTCTAGTTGCCTCTTGAAAAAGTGCCTTTGGGACAACCATGGCCTGGATGACTGAGAATCTCCATAGACACTTAATGGATGAGCTCATCCAACATCTTAATCCAATGCTTGGAGGGAACATCCACATTTTAAAAGTCTCATGGAAGGCTTCCAAGGGTATGCTGTTCCGAAGGGCAGGAACAGAGATAGAGAAGGCACTGCTTGGCTCCATTAGATGGTATTGATTCATGGAAAGGGCCTGAAGTGTGCCCACTCTTTGAGATGTCATGGGATGGACAGATAAATTGGAGTTTGGAGTCTTGCAAATAACCCAGCAGTGCTCCTTAAAGGACTGTATTGGTGGCAAACAGCACCTTGAATTGCAGCTAGAGACCAGGAGAGCTTGCAAAGTAGAGATGTTAAATAGCTGTATTGTGATATGCCTATAACTAGCCATGCTACTGCTTTCTGAACCAACTGAAGCTTCCAGATGGTCTTTAAAAGTAGCCCCATGTTGAGCACTTAGAATTGTGTATGTTTGAGGGTTTCTGCCTATCTTACTAGATCTGGCAGGGTGGCCATGCTCTGATTCCTATCAGTGAAGCAGTGTTGTCTAGTGGGGCCTTGGAAGCATGCCTTTTCAGTTATGGCATCTGCCTTGTGTAACAGCTTCCCATCAAATATTTGGATGGTTGTGACCTTAGCCTTCAGGAAAGTGGTAAAAACTTGGCTTTTCCCTCAGGCATAGGGCCAGGATGTTCATAGAATTATAAGGGTGGGTATTAAAATGGTGCAGGTCATTCAACATGAACAAATGTACATTGATTCACATTGGTGCCAAAAGTCCTCAATAATAAAATCGGAGTTAGGAGTGATTGCTGAGGAAAGAAATTTTGGGATACCTGTAACAGTAAACGGTTCAATGAAAGTGTTCCTGCAGTGTGCATCCACTGTGGGGGGGAAAGGCCAACATCGTGTGAGGGACAATAAAAAATGATATTGAAAATAGAGATACCACAACCATAATATCCTTGTATAAATCAAATATGCAGTTCTGGTCGCTGCACCTCAAAAAGAAATAATGGAGCTAAAGAAGGTTCAGAAGAGGGCAGTTAACATGATCAAGTAGCTGGAGCAACTTCCAAAGGAAATAGTCTTTTACACAATGTCTAATGTAGTATTCACTAGTACAGGCATTCCCAACCTTTTTGCATTGTCTCTGCTTCTGTTGATCTTAACAATTTATTGTTTTCTTTGACAGCATTCCTTGCAATAGTTTGTTTTTCTGTATGCACATTAAATATCATACATCATAAATTTTCTCATTCTCATTTTTGGAGCAATAATTCTCTTGTCTACAGTTTGCTCATTCACAGCTTCTTCCAACCAGTTTCAGCTATACCAAGAGTTCCCACAAGTAGCAATCCTTTTCAACATTAAGAGAATAACAGAGTTGGAAGTCTGAAGTCTTGGAGGTCTTCTGGTTGGACCCACTGCTCAAGCAGGAAACCGTATAACATTTCAGAAAAATGATTGTCTAATCTCTTCTTAAAATCACCAGTGCTGGAGAACCACAACTTCTGGAGGTAACTTCATTTATAAATACAGTTTGTTCATAAATACAGAACTTATTAGTTGGAGTATTTTTGGCAAATCCAGCAAAATCCATTTCATCCTAAGCATGTTCAAACTATTCTGTGCAAGCTAGGATTTCCAAACTATAGATTACCTTGCAAGACATACAATGAATATCTTTATTTTATAGAAATAAACTTTACTGTGAGAGCTGAATATACTAGACCTATATATCATTGTTGTACGTTGTTGTATATAGATTTTTAGCTTCTTGCCCTTTACAATGCCCCGCTTTGGAGTTGGCTGTCACTTCCTGCCTTTGCAATACATTAATCATTTTTATAAATTAATGGCTCAGGACCCCACCTAAATAAACTGATTTTCTCTCCTTTGAATATCAAAACACTATAAACTCCTTTTTACTGCAAAGCATGTGAATACTTGAGTCCTTGTAAATTCCTTTTCAAAGTATCTCCTTTTTGAAACCAAGGTACACAGGCAATATAATTCTTTGTTGCTATTATACAGGCTCATGTTTATTTTAGTAAAGGTTACTGTTTCTTTGAAATGTTTTGAGAAAACGTTGTGTTATATACTACCTACTTCTCAAAAGTCAAGTCAGCACTTTTCCAAATTCAAGGTCAGAGAAGCATTTAATAAAACAAAAGGAATACCATCCTATATTAAAATGTTCCAGACATACGGTTTTTTTTAATTGTTGCCTGAAGCTGAGAATAATTAAAAGATACTATGAATTCAAGAAACTAATACTTTATTTTTTGACTTCTACCTTGGAAAATGTATCTGTGTATATAAATTTGCCAATATATGCCACTGTCTTCCATCAAAAACAAGGATAAATTATACTCCAATAACACTTGTTTATTATTTATTTATTAAATCATTTGCTTGGTTATTATATAGGTCATTGTCCTCATATGTACATTTTAAGACCTCATATGAAGTATTCCACCACATTTCTTAAGATCTCTTTTTCAGTCCCCTAGCTGGGTTCCTCATGCATTACTAAGACTAGGAGCCAGGCTGCCAAACGTTCCAACTAGTTATGCTGACAACTTCACTAAGGCATAGCCTGGTCTCAGTTGGGTTGCTGCCACTAATACCATATGACAATTTTAGATCTACATGATGGGAAAGCATTTCAAGCTAATTACATTCATATGGCCTTTCACTTATGTATCAAATATCAAGGACTAGATAAGGCTAAGACAACCGTTAAACAGGGTAACTAGGACACAGCATTACAGAATGATTGAGTTGAATCTGTATTATGTATTGACGCTTACAGATTTCCAAAGATTTATCCTGGCGGTTCTTTGGTATTCATTTATCCATCGTAAATATTGATGGGCATCTCCCCAACCCAATTTAATGCTCTACCATAAACAACTACTTCTTTTTTTCTTTTCTTTTTTAGAAGACAGGCATTGTAAAAGTGCAATATCCTCAAGATTCTGTCCGTGTGACTCAGGTGAGACTGAATCAGGTGAACGTATTCTACTCTACTCTGTCGATTTTACTCTGATTCCTATCTTAGGTTAATTCAGTCTTTTTAAAAAATCTTGTACATTTAGAGAAATTTTTACATTCAGTTCCTTTTACCTGACAGGGTTGCAAGTGTCATATTTTAATTGTTAATGTTTTGTTTGATAGCAAGGAATTGTCATACAACTCTGATTCCATAGCACTAGTTCTATAAAATATCTATTGTGAAAGTTGAAATATTTTAATTTGTTTTATTATATTGCTATTACTGTATAGTAACATTTAATTTTAATAATAATAACTAATAATGTTAACTCTGTTTCATAACATTTTATTTTATTTGATCTGAGCCTGTTGAATGGAAAATAAAGCAAAAAACTTACTAAAAGCTAAGTTGAATGTACCTCTTCTTTCAGGACTAGAAAATTAAGCATAAATCAGATATGTGTATGATTGCTATAAAACCTGTTAGTATTATTTTAAATAAATTCAAATAAGATATTTCTACATAATGAAGAAATGATGTTGGGAAGCACCCAGCATGGCGAGGAGGGGAGATCAAGTGTTAGGTTAGCTTGTAGTGACTGTGCAACCACAAAAGGTCTAGTATCACCACCACCCTCCAAATTCCCAGGAGCTTTATCTAATTGTTCCTAAGAGTAGGTTGTCAGATTTGGGATTCCTGTATTATAGGCAAAATATAATAAAATAGTTAGCTGAAACTCTGTATGTATGAGTCTTGTTCACACCTGACAGATATATAGATTAGAGCACAAATCAAGTAAAATATAAACTTTGAAAATTGCTACTCTGAAAATAATGGCCACACCTAGATGGCTATAGTCCATGGTTGATCTCTAAAACTAAGTAGGGCTGAGCATGGTTGACACTTGGGTGGAAATCAACAGGAAATACCAATGCTGTAAGCTGTTTTAGAAAACAGGTTTCTTTTTTTTCATATGATTGAGAAAAAAAATCAAGGATGTGCTCATGAAATCCCCAGGATATGACTGACTCAAAGGAGCCTACCATTATTATATCCAACAGTTGTAATCTCAAAAAGTGAGAGCAGTTGGCCAACCTTTTCTTACCATAAATAGAGTCGGGCCTGATTAATATTGGATGGGAAACCACACAGAATTTCTTTGATAGAAGGTAATCCTAGCTCTGGGAACAGGGAAGAAATGAATAAACTATAGTATTAAGATTGGCGGTGGTTCAGAAAATATTAGTCTTAAGAAAAGAAAAAGAGGGAGAAACTTAAAAGAAGCCTGCTTTTCTTTTCTTTTGTATAAGATGTTGAGAAAACTCTTGACAGGACTTCAACGTTCTGTTATTGTACCCTAAAAAAATAAAGAATATTCCTGAACTTCTGATGCTTATGTTTCCTGATGTTGCCTACCTCAGATGGCTGATAATTGCAGAGCTGTAGACAAGATTGGGAAGTAAAATATTTTTTAACTAAGGAAGTTAATTTAATACTGTTGCAAGAAAATTGTATGAATATGTCCATACAGGTATGCTGTATCATGTATAGAGTTGATATATATAGGAGAGATCTACTTTGAATTGTCAGTGGGAGAAGGCACTTCATATACTTCTGAGGAATTACGGTACCCAACAGTACAGTTTTGAACTACAGCTCAACAATTCTGAGTGCTATTGTGACACACATTCCCTAGCCTGTCATGCTTCAAACAGAGTTGGTTGACTGCAAGTGTCCAAGTGACAAATGATGGAGGTTGAATGAGGGAAATAAAGAATTGGCAGTCTATTTGTTAAGAAACTGGCAATTCAGAGTTTAATTTTAAATAACTGACATCAAAGCTCTTGGAATTAGCTTATTCCTAAATTATTTTTGCTATTCAATTCTCTCTTTCCCCACCACTACCCTCTACCCACTCCAGCTTTATATCATCAAAAGATGAAATACATATATGTAAGTTCTATAGCTAGCTCAGAAAAAATAAGAGAGTAAAGCTCAGACAAAGAATTTTAACACCATTTTGGGAAATGTAAAAAAGATTTTATTTTCAAACTTAAGTAACAATATGTTTAACATGAGTGATAATGTGGAATTTATATTTCAGGATTTTATAGTGTATTTTTTTTGATTTTAGTAACATTTTATTTTAATAACATTGGGAGCAAGATTGCATGTACCAATGTAATGAGACAAGAAATATTAAACATTTTCATACCTACTTTTTCAGTAACCTAAAATAGTTTATGTCTAGAAAATTTACAAGTTTAACACTAGGTAATTTCAAATCAGACTTTTAGGTAAACTGTCACCTCCAATGCAGTGGCTTTCAGTAGAATTTTGCTTACGTAGTCAACTGCAAGTTAAGACAAACAGCTTTCAACATGATTGCTGTTAAATCAATCAACTAGTTTGTCTTGTTTTAGCATGTGCAGAACAGCCTTTGGAATTTACTGTACATTTTATTCTTCAAGTTTTTAAATTTTAAGTTATTTAATGGAAGACCTGTGTGCATATAAAAGTATTGCTGTGAAAAAGAGTAAACTAAATCAAAATAAAAATAACAGTAAAATCCTAGTTTGATTGTTTTTCTGAATTTTAAAATTCACTGACAATTACAGATGTGTAAATATATTTCTTTTTTTTCCTATTAAATAGACATGTAGGGATTAGAGTACAGTAGCTTTCAGGAAGTCATCAATGCAAGTTTTAAACTAAAACAAGAAATAATTGATCATGAGTGAAAACAAAATCATAACACCAGAAGTAGTAATAGCTTCTCTAGGCCAACTAAAGTTTTACTTTAAGTAGAACTGCAAGCTTTCAGCTTTTACAGAACATTTCCTCAGATTGTATTTTCATGAATCTTATACCAGGTTTCACTCTTAGTTATGAGGCAGAGGAAATATTCAGGTATGCAAATTATCCAAATTTCTTAAGCTACTAGAAGTAAGACTAAACTGGCTGTAAGTCCTGTAGATCCAACAACTTTAATCCAGTGTATATTTCCTACACTAGAAGGAAAAAGAAAAATCTATTTTTGACATACGATATAATTGTCCAGTGATGGAAGGGCAACCATTATCAAATAGCAGAATTTGCATAAAGATAATAAAGATGTTAATTTTAAATCTGTTAACATTTTGAAATATGGAATAAAGCTATAAACTCTAGTAAAGTGCATTGGCATCAATATCAGGCTAGAAACGGGAAGACTATGAGTGCTAGTCCCACCTTAGGCACAAAACCAGGTGAAGACTCCACATTTCCTTGGAAAATTGTTTCCATTGTTGAATTACTTTTATTGTTAGGAAGCTTACATTTAATTAGAGTTTGCCTTCTTAAATCCGTTACTCAGGGTGTTGCACTCTGAAATTAAAAAGAATATTTCTTCTGTATAATGGCCTTTCAGATATTCTTAGAATGCTATTAAGTCTCTTCTTCTCAAGGCTAAACAAACCCAACTTTTTTAATGTCTCTCCATAGGACTTTCTTTTTAGTCCTGTAATTAAGCTGAACTTTTTCTGTATTCTTCTTAAAATGTGATGCCTAGAATTTATACAATGTTTGATATGAGATAAAATCAAGTGGAATAATTCCTGGGATTTGCATTTGCCTTTTTTTACATTGTATCATATCAAATCATCATACTGTTAATACTGTTAATTCATTTTCATTTTGCAATCTACTTTTATAAATACAGTTACAGTTCAGGAATTTACAGTCCTATGTCTGTGCATTTTGTTAAGTGAATATTCTGGACTTCATTCTGTTACCTTCAGATGTTTGTTCCACCAATTCCATTGGTTGAATGTTATTTCTTTTTTCAAGGTTATTAGCTGTCCATCCCAATTTTGAATCATCTGCAAGTGCTGTAAGCATACAGCCTTAACTATTTATGTACATTTTCTTATTTCAATAGCATATATTTGGTACTTGGAAAAACGAATTGTTATTTTATCTCAAGAGGAAGTTAAAGCTCAGCATTTACTTTGTTAATTTGAATGAACATTGCAATTAAATGGTGATATTATTTCTTTAAAAAATGAAAGTTCTGGTTTTATTAAAAAGGAGAGGAGACTGGGAATCAGTTTCAAATAATACATAGGAATCTAAATTGTACACAGAAGAAGTTGATTTTTTGTGAGTTGGTTAGTTGCCATAAAATTGAGCTTGACTTCTTGGGACTGTATGAATATGTGTTTACCATCTTAATTTGTTTTTGATAGTCACTTGTACTCTTTCAAGGTCATTCAAATATCTTCTTTGATCTTGTCCATCTATTTTATTATGTGTTCTTTTCCTTCTGCTGCTCTCAAACTTGCCAAGCATAATCATTTTTTCTAATCAATAATCTGCTTCCATGACATGCCCAAAGTATGTGCATTTATGGTTTTTTATTTAGCTTAGTAAATAAAGTATACTTTGGCCATTCACCCAAATATCTTGGAAGTTACAAAACAAAGTTTAAAACTAAGAAAATTAAAACAGATGAAGTGGATATTGAAACTGCTAGTACCGTAAACCTAGTACCAAACATCAGCTCCAGTCAGGGATTCTGTTTGCAGTAGTATGGTTATGGAGTACACTAGCTGGGCTGCAATCCAAATGGAAGAACAGCAGGACTAGATATAGTCTCACAAAAGTATCCTTCACTTGTTCCCCTCTGGTGTTCACATGTTCCAGGATCGATGGATTGGTTCTTCTTGTGGTTCATAATACTTAAAGTAAATCTCATCCAATCCATATTTCTTTTGTCTTTCTTAATATCCATCTTACATAACCGGATACAATGGAGCTGAATTCCAAAGAGAGTAGTATTCTTTTTTAATGTTTTCAGGAAGCTTTTTATCATGCACTTATCCCCATCCTTTTTAGAAATTTATGAGGGATGAAGATAATGTCACCTTCCATTTGTAAGTTACTTATATTTTCCACTGTTTAGCTGATTTTTTTTTCCTAATCATTATGATCCTCAAGGGAAGAATAGCTGTAATTTCCTTTAAGCAGCAATGCAAGGAACCACTGATTCAGACACTTTGTGGATCATTGGAGAAAGGAAAATTCATGGTTCTCATCTTATGCACTGTTTACACAAGCAGCTTGGGTTGTGTGCATAACAACGTTACTACTTGATACCTGGCTTATGTTTCACAATTCAACAGAATCCATTTTATATCATTTAAACTCCCAATATTAATTATTCCACTTATTATTTCTGTCATTAAACATCCACGTTTTAAATTCCACTTCAATCAACATTTCCTTTACTCATCATTTTTCCTGAGCAGAAATGTTAGAATTTTAAAGCAAAATAGGAATTTTATAATTTGAATTCATATAATTGATATTTTATATTTTAGACTAGAACTGACTGGTAATGCCAATGGATCAAAGATGAAAGTTTAAATATTTTTTGCCATCTTCACTGTGTATCTTGAGTAAAGTTGTGCTGGATTTATATAACTACCTCAGGATTTAAAAGGCCTGGAAAAGCTCATAACCTGAGCCATATTTAAAGTTCTATTAATAATGTTTATCATAAATCTATGCTTAGGGTACACATCTCTTGTCAAACAGTGAGAGATATTAGCATTCTTATGAGCTAGCAAAACAAGATTTAAACATTGATCAAAAGGTTCTGTTTTACATCTTATCCTTCAGTACACAACACGCACACACATATTTTCAGGCTTCACAATTAAAATAATCAGGCAGTATTACAAGTAGCATAGATAAATACAAAGGTTGTTCACCTAATGTTGAAAAGACTAGGCAGTAAGTAAAAAACTTGGAAAGATCTGCACCTCCAATAAAACTGCTATAAAGCATATGCTGAGATAGCCATCCTACTATTCCTTTTTAAGGTAAGCAACAGTATCCTAAGTAAGAAAATGGAATAAGAAAGAGTAGGCAAAAAATATTAAGACATGAAGTAAAGAGAAAAGGAAATAACAGGTAAATCTAGTTTATATCAATATTACCCACTATATCTCTCCACACTTTCCCATCATTGCAAACCACTGTTGCTTCCACCACACGTACCGACCACTTCTTATATTGCCTTTTGTTCTTTACATTTGTCGCCTCTTTCTTTTTCAGGACTTCATCAGCTCTATCAACCATGATGATCAGTCTTGACCCACTCATTCTTTATATATTCTTCATTCTGTTTCAAAAGACATCCTCTGTTTGAAAATTAATTAATTGTTGGACGCTGTCTCAGGAATCTGATCTTATAAATTCAAACAATCATGCTTTATTTATTCTGTTTATAGAACCACCTATCTCACATAAGCAACTCAAGATGGTTGAAAACAACAAGCACTATAAACAAAAACAAGATATTACTAAAAGTTAATATTAAAAACCATTTTAAAAACAAACACGTTCAGTGACAGTATAATCTAGCTGTGGTGGTGCAGTGGTTAAACTGCAGGCTAGTTCTGCTGATTGCCAGTTGCCTGCACTTTGGCAGTTCAAATCTCACTAGGTTCAAGGTGAGATTGCATCCTTCCAAGTTCAGTTAAATGAGGACCCAGATTGATGGAGGCAATAGGCTGATTCTGTAAAGTACTGTAAAGCACTGTGAAGTCTAAATGCTATTGCTATTGCTATTCACATTTGTTACTACACTTACAGGCTCTACAATAACCTTTCTTCAGAGTCTTCAATTTTGACTAAAACAGAGGCCTGCATTTTCTATTTACAATTACATTAGGTTGTTAGTGTGGTGGTAAAAGGTATTTCCCCCTCATACATATTCACTACCATGCCTATAAGATCCCTTCAATATATGTAAACTGCTTAAAGTGGCCTTGTAAAAAAACATTCATAGCAAGCTGAAGTGACTCTGAGTAACAACAGGGAAGAATCAAACGAGCCTGTAGCCTTGTAAACAAAATTATTTATATTCACTGATCATGTCACAAAGATAGTATAGCTAATATTCTGACCTACTAGGAAGGGATCTATATCAGGGGTGGGCAATTAATTTTTCCAAGGTGCCACATGGGAAACTTGTGGAGGACCACTGGTGTGTCACTCCAATAGCACCTCTCCCCTGCCACCGTCCCACCCCCACCGGCCACCCTACCCCTACCTCCAACGCCACCAATGCCAGTCAGGGACAGCCAAAGGAACCGATGTTGCTTGCAGGCTTTAAATGCTGTGTCAAGCAGAGGAAATCAGGAATCAAGGCAGTTCAAATGAATACAGGTTTATTGCATGTTAACACTACAAGAATCTGAATTACCAATGTTCAAGGTAAATTGACAATAGGTAAGAGTCAATGGAATTCAAGATAGGCTAGACTTTGATTTCTTGTGGACGTGAAGGGACTCAAAAGTGATGATGCACTTGGCCCCTCCTTTGGGCTCAGCCTGGTCCTCTCCTACACCCAGGTCTGATCTATATACAAGTAAAACTCTTGTATCTGTAACTGTAATGGAATGTGTGGATGGCCTTGGGGAATGAAGGAAAGATGCTACCTAGGAAACAGACAAGAGAGGCAGGAGACCTTGGTTGTTTAATGGTGAGAAAAATAAACTAAGAAGGACCTGCCTTCATGGATCAAGCAGTTAAAAGTGGTGGTGTGAAGTTTTTACTTTCAGACTTGAGGTCAGCCCTACAAGGAAAACCAGACAAGAAACACAACTAGATGAACTAAAAGTCTACTTTATTGTAAGTCTCTACTAACAAAATCTTGTAACTCTGAAGGTGTTTTTAACTACTGGATCCATGAGGGTGTGTCCTTCCTAAATTTCTTTCTCTGACTCACCATTGGAGGCTCCTGCCTCGCTTGTCAAATTATTGTTGTGGCCCACCAGGTGCCAGGGGAGCTGGTGGCAGACTCCGATGATGAGGAGGTTGGGGAGGAACTTGGGCCAGCTCTGGAGAAGGCTCTGATGGATGCTCTGCATTGGACGCAGAGATAGAGCCAGGGCCATCCGACATTTCCCAGCCACCAGAGAGGCAGCTGCCTTTGGAGACTGAGATAACTGGGGAGGAAGAACAGTTGGGGCCTGTTCCAGATGCACGGATGTGCAGACCTGTTAGGAGAGGAGAACAACTGAGGAGAAGGAATTGACTAGGGAAGCAAGGCACATGTGGACACTGAATGGCCCCTCCCTGGCTGGGGAATAAATAGAAGGAAAGGGGAGTGTTGGCTGTAGGAGACAACAGTTCAGATTTCTGAAGATTTGGCTCATCGTGTTTTGTGTCTCAGAGACTGCTTGCCAGAATTTAAATTTGCAGCTTTGCAACTGGGAGCTCACGGTCTGGCAATTATTGCAAGGAACTGATAAGGTCTATTACTGCAGTTAACTCTTTGAAGGACTATTGCCTGGACTTTTCAGTGTGTGAATGCCATTAATTCACATGAAATAAATAGAGGGGTTTTTTGTGACAACTCTGTTTTTTTGTTTCTGCTAAGGCTGGATCAGAATAATTCATTTCTAGGTAGCATCTCTTTCCCTCATTCCCCAAAGTTATCCATTCATATTATTACATCTAACAGAGTGAAACAATACATTATAGGACAACAGTTTTTGAACCAAGGTAGTTCAAATGGGCTAAACTATAGAACACATGCAAGATCTGGGACCCATGACACTCATGGGATTAAAATTTGGCACATTTGTGGTTGCTTCAGTGCTGCTGCACCACTTACTGCTGCCCAAAGGTTCAATAAACTGGTCCCGCCCTAGCCCTCCAGAAGCTGGGTAGACTGGTTACACAATCGGCTGCTGGCGAGCTGTCAGCAGCAGTCAAGCCGGCAGGAAGTTGGAAGTTACTCGCACTGCTTCTTTTTGCACTTGATCTGTATCTCTGTTTGGGTAGGGAAATATCTTTGAAATGAGGACCCAATAGGTCATGATTTGTCTAGTAAATAATAAAGTCACCCAAGTGAGTTTATTAACAACATACCCAACGTTATGCTGTAATTACACTGTATCTGCCTTTGTCTTGTCTTCGTAATGTACTAGGCCAAAACAGAACCATGTAAGATATGGTTCTGTTTTTCTTTGGAGCTGCACAGCAAGCTGCCAATGCTTTGCTGGGAGCTCTGTGTACAATTCAATTGTTTGCTTAATGCTTAATACATTTATACTGTATCTTCAAAATGATTTGGTTGCTTTTGGTGAGCCAAGTTTTGGCCACAATACCGCAGATACAAATATTAACAAAGCACAGAAGTTAAACCAAAACACTAACTCATTGTTCTTCTAGAATTATCAGTTAACGTGACTCATTAATAATTTACAGAGTTTTTTTAAAAAAAATATTCCATCACACAAAGTCTTGTTTTAGAATATGTTACCTTCATATGCCACAATTGTTGTCTTTCAAGTTATGTAAACTTACAGAATGACTGACTGAATTTCTGTTAGGTGAATACTACAGTGTAGAGATAGTAAAATTGAGTATGGCATAACTGGGTCAGCTATGTGATTAACACTACAGGATGGCAGTAGGCGATCTCTGGCGAATATGGCTCTCAAGTCCTTTATTAGTAGCTCCTGATGTCTCCTTCAGCCTTGATTACTAAAAACTGACAATAGAGTATTATGCTATTTTATGCTGGATAATGCAACATGTTAGAAATTCTGTTTATATAAAGCATCACACAGAGCTTAGAAAGAGTACAGTTACCATGTGCTTTACTGCTCAACTATATAACTGTAACAGGAAACTACGCAGAACAAAAGAGCATAGGGTATACACCATTGATCCAAACTTGTAAATAACGCCATCTACTGGCTGAATACTACTGTAGTTGTTGTTGGATTAAAAATACATTCCAACAATGTATTCCAACACAATCCCAATTCAACACAGAAGAGATATTGCAGAAGTGTGAGAAGACGTGCCTGACTTATTAAAACACATCATAGAAAATATGTAACTACTTTAACAAGTTGCCCAAAGGAGCTGCATTTTTGCACCTGTTGGTTCAGAAACTTCTCTTTAAATAGAATTCAACATATTGGACAAAGTATCACAATTAAAAAAAAGGATTCTCCTAAATTCTTCCCCAAGCCTCTGATCTTACTATAACTGAGATCATGTTATAATCTTTATCATCTTTTGGCTTTCATTACAGATTCATGCTTAATGTGTAATGATGGACTTTTATTAAATTAAATATATAAAGTTCTATGAATAGGCCAGTGAATTATAGAATCCCATATTTTCAGTCCATAATACAAGTATAACAAGTACATGCAGAAGAAAAATTGAACAAGTAAGCTTTGCACAGCTGTCCTTGTTCCCACTGGGGCCAATTAAATATTGTACAAACAACCTGTGTCCTTTAGGAGCCTTCATGCCTAGTATTTTTTTAAAAAAATCTTTTCAGAATGTAATAAATTCAAGCTATGTCATTAGGGTCTCATGACTAAATTTCCCCATTGTGGAGAATGGGGAAGGGGAGAGATGCAAGAATCACACAGATTATATAGTATTTATTGCACAGTTTGTATGTTACAGATGATACAATCTACAAGTTGTGCTTTATTCTGAAAATGGAGTCGAATAATTCCTCTCTCCTTTCATATCTCTGACTCTAGAAATACAGGCATTCATAGATGTTTAGAAAAATAACAGGTTTAAATACCTTAATCAGATTTTGTATTGTTCTTAATTAGAAATGCCAATATTTATTATAGATGTATTGAAGCATTGTACACTGAGAAGTAAGCAATCCACTATATTAGATTTATGCAACCTAGCCCCACCCTTCTTTTCTTAAACTATGTGACGCATTGTACAAAATTTGATTCACAATTATAACTAAGGCATAACATTATTGGCTGATTTATTGCTTAGTGAAAGCGTAAACCACCCACTGTAGCTTAACATGCTGTGTGAATTGAGTCACTATCACTTCTTCAACAAACTTGCTTTAACAAATCATGATTTAACAATGTATGAACCCAGCTTGGATTTGCACATCGCACTAATCCATAACATCATATTAGCATAGGATAATGTGTAAACTTAGCCATTGGGGTTTAAGGCTACCAGATTTGGGTAAAAATAAAAGAAAACTTTGTATAATCATTACATAGCAGCAGAGAGATTTTGAAAGCTGAAATTTACAGCAGCCATCTAGTCATCATCCAGATTTTTGCAGCCTGGACAAGTATCTGCATATCTTTTGTGGCTTATTCAACAAAACATGAGAAAATGATAGTGACAATACAATGTGGATGAACAAAAACTGTACTGCTAATATTTACTAAATTTGTAGACTTGTTTACTAGAATTGGAAATGGAATGTTTTTCTTCCATTTCAAATGGATGCTGTAAAGTACAATAGTTTATTTACAAGTTACATTCTGATTCACTCTAAAGGAGTGATGATGATTCACTCTAACCCATAACCAAAGACCTGTGGTCATAGTGACCACAACAGTTTTCCAAAATGTTCGGAATACCTCTATTTTTAGAAATGGACCATTCCAGTTGCGAATAGTTTTTGTTTTCCCGCCAATAAGAGTGTATACAGCATCGTGCTTGTGTCAGTTTTTTGGTGTTTTCTATAGCAGCATTTGAATTTGAGTTTCAGTCATTTTGACCACAGATCTTTGTTAACATTTTTTTTATAATGTCGGGGCAATATTTTCTACCAAAAAGAGTGCGATTTGGTGATCCAAACTTCAAAGAAACTGTTCTAAAATGGTATGGAGAAGCAGAGAGTGATATGAGTGAAGTGGAATCAGATTATGACGAAAATTTTGTAATGGACAATGAAGAACCTGCCGCCGCTGTTTCTGACATCAGCAATGATGAAGGTCCCAATGAAATTGATGACCAGGTACAATCTACATTGTGCAATAATTTATATGGCAAGAACAAATTCAAATGGTCTTCTGTACTTTTTGGAAGCAATAGATCCACAACCTCTAGTTCTGGATTGTTGTGCAATTACCTGGACTACGGCTAGCAGCTAGAAATCTTGGACATTCACCTACTCCCCTAGAGATTTGAAAATTATCATTTTCTAAAGAAATTATTAGTGCCATCATTTAGTGGACCAATGTAAAAATTAGAGAAGAAAGATTGAAGTTCAAGGATGGAGAAACAAAAAATGACTTTTGATAGAGGATTTGATACAGACGATACATTTTTTTTGTTTACTGCTTTATACATCAATTTTTAGATCCAACCATGAAAACATTGAATGTCTTTTTGCTCCTGAGGTCATTATGACCTCATGTCTGTAATACCGTAGCTGAAATAGTATATCTGTGGTTAAGGGCTAAAGAACCTTCTATTGTCTACCATTAAAATATACTTTTCCCACATATTTTAAGTGCTTTTCAAGATGGCTGAGCTGCATTGAGTGGTGGCTATCAGTCTTGCCAACAAAAGAAAATAAAAATTTGTCTGTGGGTTGCATTCCTATGAAGATCACCGCATGTATTATTAAAATATACATCTTTATGCATTATACAGAAGTGGTTGAAGAACATAGTTGAAATGTTTCATGAATATTTCCCTCAGTGCTGCTTTAATATCAGAAGCTTTTAGCTGAGAGTAAGGGGGTTCAACTGCTCTGGTCCTTTATCTATAAAATAAAGTAGTCCTGTCCACTCATTACCCCATACAAATACATAAATGATTGTGCTTGCTATGAGATTATTGTCTCTGTTTATGGCACACCAAGTTCTGCAAGAACAATACACATTTAGTATATAACATTAAATATATTTATCTTTCAAGGATAATTTGAATGCAAAATTACCTACTGATGTGAAAAATGCAATCTCTCTCCCTCCCTCCTTCTCTCTCACTCTGTCTGTGTGTGTGTGTGTATATACACACACACCTGTGTGTCTGTGCATACACCTTTGAGTCAGTATTGACTCCTGGTGACTACCTGGATTAGTCTTTGCAGTTTTCTTGGCAAAATATTCAGAAATGGTTTGCCCTTGGCTTTCTCCTAGAGTTGAGAGGGAGGGACTGGCCCAAGGTCACCCAGCTAGCTTTGTATCTAAGATGGAACTGGAACTCATGGTCTCTGTTCTTTAGGAAAGCATATCAATTTTCAAAGGTAATTGAATTCTGTCTTTTGTTAAGCCTTTGTAATTTGTGGTTTTAAAGGTAAGCCATTCATGCTCCTCTAATTAATAAATACACATTCCCATATTTGAATGGGTCCTTCAAGGACACTTTTCTTTATTTCCTTGGCAGAAGATGTTAACTTCCAATATCTTTGCAATCTTATTCTTTGGCCGAGTCCAACCTCATATGGTCCAATTCATTTTACCAATTAAAAAAGGGGGGTTTCAGTGGCAGTGCTGCCAGACTGAATGCCATATGATGGTTCTTACCTTTTCCTATCTGTTACATTTTCTTTAATGCAACACTAAAACCATCAAGCATGGAATATTACAGAATCCAGCCCAATGTGTTCCCATTTACAATATATAAAGAAGGAGGGGAAGTGGTTTCCTGGTGTATCTCATACAAAATATGTTTACTTGGTTATTATGTCATTTCTATTGCTTGAAATGTCAGTTGTAAACCTGTCCCAGTGGTATTACTCCCAGTCCCATTGCTAAGAGTTAACTAAAACTATCAAGAGGAGTATGTAATAGAAAGTAGACCAAAAGGGAATGCGAAAAACTCATTAATAGATGATTAGAACATTAGAAGCTTTGCGTTCCCTTGGCTATGAATCACCAGGATCTGAGATAGAGAAGAGATGGTTCACCCCCATAGGGATTTCTCAGAACAGCTGCCATGGACATTTCTACCAAAGCAGCTGATTAGGCTTCCTCATTAAATAAATGGTAGGACTGGCAAGTCCATGACAAGCTGAGTTTGCATTTACAAATGTGCTTTAAACATATTTAAATTTGAATTTTATTTATGGTGATCCTGGCATTTACAGAATGGAAGGAAGGTTTCTTTGCCAATTTAAATGTACTGGAAGGTAAGAGAACCAAAGCCAAAGATGTTATCTTATTTTCAGTTAGTGTTGGAATACTGCTTTCAAACAATCACCAGTTCTTATTTTAACAGTTTCATTTGTATCTTTCAAAGTAATCTTCTATTACTTGCTTTCAAAGGTCCAACAACAAAGGCAATAACTGATCGTCAATGGGAATATGTAGGAAATGATTCACTTGAAAAGTAATTTGATAAGATTTGATTGACAAACCTCTAGACATGCTCCTGTGTGTTGAAAAAAAGCCTTCCATACACTCATTTTTATGGAGGGCCTAAAAAAATTAAGTTTTACTTGCCAGTAAAAAAAGGTTGTGTTGTCAAATGAGTATGACTTGTGTATGATACTTTAAAATGACCTCAAAATTTCAAGAAACTAAATAAATCTTTGTAATAGAAATGCTCCCTCTTCTGGAGATGTTCTTGTGTGAATGTTAGCTATTTTTTGCTGTGTGGTATTAGTTTGCAACCCTAATAGCTTTGAAAGGGCATGCCTTTCATTGAATTGTCCTTTCACTTATAAGCATTGTAGAGGTTTGTTTGTTTGTTTGTTTTTGCTTAAATGTTTATTTTATCTTTCAGCATAGTATCTAAAGATTTCTATTTGCAAACTGCAGCAACAACATTCTACAAGCTGTCATTTTATTTGTTTAAGTTTTGCCATAGTATCTTGTGAAAAACCTACCCAAATCAATAAGCCAATTAAACAAACTTTAACGTAGCATAATAAGTAAGCCAAGTTAATATCCTTAATGTTACAGTCCTCTTGAAGGAATACATAACTCAGTTGAACAGAAATTGGTTTTATTTGTAGATGACTTTTTTTTATTTCTAAGCCATACACTATTATTTCAGTATTGACGCAAAAGATAGATGCTTTCCAAATCTGGATCTATATCATCATGCTTACCTATTGTCAAGTATTAAATGCTGGATGCCAACAATTTAGATAAATTTGGGTGGCCAATATTAGAATCCAAACATACTAAAACTCTAGTATCTCTGGAAACAAAGTATATCGGTTAGGAAATTATGGAATGGAATGTCTAATAAAAAAAAAGAATCAACTCTTTTCCACATGCCAAATTGATTTTATGAGGAAACCCAAATTTACAAATTGGGAAAAAGATGGTGATATGGAAAAAAATGGATGGAAGTGGGAACATTTACTTTGGACCAACTGCTAATGATGAAAATGATTTTTAATATACTTTGTGTTAAGAACTAAATATAATCTATCAGATATAACCCAACAGCAATATTTACAATTACAACATTGATTAAGAACACTGTTTGAATTAGCAGCATTTTCAGCTTCTGAGACACATGAGACATTAGAACAACTTGTTAAACCCTTTAACTCTAAGAAACCTACTATTAGCTTTTATAGATATTTGTTGTCACTAAATTCATTTTATATGCAAATTTTAAGAAATGTGAAATAATGAATTAGAGATTCCTATATTGTTTAGACAACGGGAAAGTGTTTTAACTTCAAGAGAGTCAATGGACCTCAGATTATGACTTACAAAACAAAAAATATTTAGAATTTATTGGCTTCCATTATAGCCACAGCAATAGCCCATAGACTTATATTCCGCTTCACACTGCTTTATAGTTTGCATACTGCAGTAAAGGACTCTCATAAACAGCATCTTTTTGGAGATGTAATAAAGATAATGCTTCTTTAAAATATATATTTCTAAAATGTTCTATGTTTAGCACCTTTGGGGAGAAAATAGTGGATTGTAGAAATATGATTGTGCAACAAAAGCTTAACTTTTCAGAGAATAATATTCTTTTGAACTATTCTTTTGAACTATATACTTAGTATATAGGCTAGTTGCTGAGTTGCTTAATGAGAGGGGCATGTAAAAATGTAGTAAATAAATAAATAATAAATATGTGGAATTTTGCAATTGGACAGCATAAATGGATCCTGTGTGCTCTTATTATGGCTGATACTACAGCACTGGAAAGATAAATGTGTGTTCCTTTCACTCAGTGGATTGAAAACCTGATTGCACTTGCCTCTTCACTTCTGTAGGGAAGTTGCTTTTAAATGTTGAAGGAGAAAGGTCCAATCCTTTCAGTGTTGTGACATCACAATATAATCTCTTCCCCTTGTGTTTATGTGTGCTGGTATTGCACTATGAAGAAAAGAGATGGAGGAGCTTGCATTGTAACTGGCATGGTCAGGAATGCTTTGCGAGTTGACAAGAGGCTTTCATTGTTTTGATACAAGCGATTGATCCTATGGAAAACTTGGTTTCCCTGAGAAGGGTCGTTGCCATTCAATACTGGAGGAACTTAGGGAGGTTCATATGAGCCACTTGTTAATTTGGGGAGATTATCCAAGCCACTTGTTTAAAACAAGTAGTTTGATAAAATTTAAGAAACCCTTTTAATTGAGGTTGACCATTGATTTTTTTCCCTTCAAATTCTTCAAGTCTTCTTTGGTTGCCAGAAATAAAGCAATTAGGAAAAGGTTTGGCCATTTGACTTTTGGTATATGGTATATATAATCACCAATATCAATATTTATGGTATATATATAATCATAGATATCTATGTCAAGCTTTTGAGGCCAAAGCTGATATTGAAAAGTCTAACCTGGATCAAATCTGGTTACTGCTTGGATGGGAAACACCAGGAAACCCTAGGTTTATAAACTAGCCTGGGAAGTTAAAAAAAAAAAACTGCAGAAGAATTTAACAGCAAATCTCTTCTGTACTTTTGCCAGGAGAATTACATAAAACTCTTCTTTGGAGTATCCTTTTCCTGGAAAGTTCAAATGAGGTAATCTGTATGAATGGTTGCCTCAAGTATTTTAGACCCAGGCTACTCAGATCCTAATAACCCCAGAAAATCCCAATCTCCCCATGTAACCTCCCTAATCCAACAATCTCTGCAGGTAAGAGCACAGTTATCCTCTATGGATAGCTTCTCCAATACTAATATGGGAGAAGACAGCTTTAAGCTTAACTTTTTCAATGATCTCTGCAGGGAAGGGATTGTTGTGTCTGGGTAAACAAGGAAACCTGAGTTGATTTGAAGAGATGAGAATACGAAAGAATGTGTGTATGTGCATTATGGTGCATGGTGGTACAGTGATTAGAGTGCAGTACTGCAGGCTACCTCTGCTGACTGCTGATTGCCAGCAGTTCAGCAGTTCAAGTTCCACCAGGCTCAAGGTTGACTCAGACTTCCATCCTTCCAATGTGGGTAAAATGAGGACCCAGATTGCTGGGGAAAATATGCTGACTCTGTAAACCACTTAGAGAGGGTTGTAAAAAGCACTGTGAAGCAGTATATAAGTGCTATTGCTATTGCTATTGCTATTGCTATTGCTATTGCTATTGCATGGGCTGGTAGAAAAGTTGGGTGAAAATTGATGCTGCCCAGCTAAAACAGCAGGCAATAGCAACATAGGAAGATGCTGGTGGCAGATCAATTTAGTGGCACTGGTAAAGGCATAATTTCATGCTGCATAGGAGAAGGCATTCCTGTATTTTACAAAAAAAAATCATGTGGATAGAAAATATAACATGATTTAAGATATAGTTCTGGACAATGGGCCCCTCAGGTTGGATAGCACTCAACTGCTAATGAGGAAGAACAGAGGATATTTTGGAATGCTAATGGTGCTTATGACATGGCTACATTAAAAGCTCTAGGATGTTGCCATACAGGAAAAGAAAACCGCAAATACAGAATTACAGTGGGAACATGGAACTTAAAAAGGATGGTCACAAGAAAGCTCAACACAAGGTAATATGAAATTAAATGACTACAAATTCATATCTTGGGCTTCAGCAAATTGAGATGTCAGAAGTCAAACAGTATGTGCTTCATTGAGAATGGAAAGGTCTTTAATTGTGTTGATCGTTTCAAGTTGTGAAATGCTTAGAAAAAATAGTTTATTGTTCCCATGTGAAACTTACATGCATATCAGAAAGCCACAGTATAAAGAGAACATGGTAAAACAGACTGAATCCAGATTGGAAAAGGAGTGAGGCAAAGATGTATACTCTTCCCTTATTTATTCAATCTATACGTGGAATACATGTTGAGGGAAGCTGGACTGGAAGAAAATGAGCATGATTTTAAAACTGCAGGAAGAAACATCAGCAATCTGCATTATGCTGATGACGCTATTCTGAAGGCCAAAAATGCAAATGATTTACAAGCTCTTGTTAAAAAAAACACCAACTTTGAGCACAGTTAAAAAAATAGTATAGTTAAATATAAGGAAGATAAAATTAATCACAATAGGTACAGCAACCAGCCTTAAAATTGACAGCAAGGATATTGAAGTGGTACATATCTTTTGCCTTTACAACCAATTAACAACAGTAAATGAACAGCAGTCAAGGAATACACCATAGAGTAGGTTTTCCTGTCTACTTGTGTCCAACTCTAGGGTGCAGTGTTTAACTCTGTTTCTTGGCTGAGGGAGCCAGCATTGTCCGAAGACACTTCCGTGGTCATGTGGCCAGAATGGTTATACACTGAGGGGCACAGAATGCTGTTACCCTAATTTACTCACATTTGCATGTTTTGAAAATGCTAGGTGGGCAGGAGTCGGGGTAAGTAATGGGAACTCACCCCATTGCATGGCACTCGGATGTCGAATCTGGGCCGTCAACTTTCTAGCTGACAAGCTCAGCATCTTTAACCACTAAGCCATTTGTGCCCCCATTCACATCACAGACTAGCACTCTGCAAAATAGCAATGAGGGCCTTGAAAAAGTTATTCAGATGCCAGGAGCTGTTTATACCTCAAAAAATCAGAACGTGCAACTGTGCAGGCAATAGTTTTTCCTAGGACACTCTATAAAAGTGAAAATTGGACTTTGAAGAAGCAGGATATAATATTGAGTTTTTTAAACTTCAGAGTTGGAAAAAACTTCTGAGAGTACCATGTACAGACAAAAAAAACCCAGATTAATATCAAACAAATTAATCCAGATTTTTTTACTTAAAGACACAAATAACCAAGCTCAATTTATCATCCTTAGGTATACTGTGCATAGACCTCACTCTCCTGAGACCTAATCCTGGGGAAGGTGGAAGGTGGAAGGAAAGAAAGGAAGACAAAGAACAAGGGTGAATTTTCTTTGGAAAGTGAAGTAAAAATGCAAAAGAATCACTGTTGCGCTTGAGCATACTAGCCTTCAGTGTAAGAGAATATATGTAGATCAAGATTGAACTGTGGTGTCCTTGGTGCTCTCTGAGCTTTGTTTGTTTGCCTGCAGACATTTCATTACCTGACTAGGTAACATTATAATGATTCCTAGTTGGGTAATGAAACATCTGCAAATAACTCAGATTATAACTGAGCAAATAACTGAGTTAATAGCTCAGAGATCAGCAAGGACTCCTCATACTATTACCCTGTTTCCCCCAAAATAAGACATCTCCTGGTAAATAGAATGGTTACTACACCTGGGCTGGAAAAATCTGAATTCCCACTATTCATTTATGGTGACCATAAATATGTAGTGGCTATATTTTTAAGTGGAGGTAAAGCACGACATTCTTTGATAGAGCTTCTTCGGAATCTGGATGTCACTGAAACCCCACGATAACTTGCCTGTTCTGATGAAAATATTGGATAGATCTCCCAGTGTCTCAGCTATAATAATTTTTAGGATTAGGCTGGGCCACCAGATTTATTTTAACATGACTCCAATCAGATTTTTGCAATTATTTTCTTCATATTGGGGGTGTAAGGTGCAACTTTGCACATAAAATAGTATAATGGCCATGACCAGGGTAAGGGATAGGAAATTATGTCATAGTAAACATACTATGTTTTCAAGATGATAACCTTTGCCTAGTTCAATAGTTAGATTTATGAAAGATTCCCTCCGAACTAATACTATTGGACTTATTTCATGGGAGATTCCACATTATGATGGAATGCCAAGAAATTCTATACTTCTCTACTCGTTCATTCATGATCACACACACACACAAACATACTTTGACATCAGTGTTGATATCTGGCAACTGCCCTTACCACTCCCTGTAGTTTCCTTGGAAAAACTTTCAAAGTGATTTGCCTAGGGCTGAGAGTGAATGATTGGCCCAAATTCATTCAGCTGCTTCTGTGCTTAAGGTGAGGCTGGAATTCATAGCTCCCATTTAAAGCAGGGTGCTTTAACCACAACACCAAACTGGCAATATATATCCTATGCAATCTCTTCCTCTAGCCCAGGGGTGTCAAACTCATGTCATCACAGCAGTGTCACATGATGTATCTGGACTTTCCCTCCCCTTCGCTAAATGTGGCGTGGGCATGGCCACCGCATGACGCATCCGGTCCACGAGTTTGACAGCCCTGCTCTAGCCTATTCCTATTCCCCATTGCAATTGCTTTAAAGAGTCAGGTGCTGTATTTGTGCTCTGGCACATTCCAAAGCACCTCTTCCAAGGTGACTTGGAAACTGTGCACAGCTCTAACACATGGTACAAACTTGGAACACAATGTTTAATTTAGTTCTATGTCGTGCTGGAAGCAGGTATGCGAAAAAGTTGTTCAGCTCCTCACTGCATTGATGAACACACACAAAAACCAAAATTACTGCAGTAGATGTGCTTCACAATGAACTTATTAATCTATTAGATGCTATGAAAATGTACAGCGTTTGATTAAGAGCGCTGGCGAGCTAAAACATCCCTTTTTGTAATGGGAAGGTGTTCCAGTGGAAATCAGTGTAGGATGTAGGATCCTAGGGCCAAAATGTTCTCAGGATTAAGAAGCGATCTTTGAGATAGCCCACATGACTCTGCACAGCCTTCCTCTTAAGTAAATCATAGGAATTATCATTTTGGGGTTTGCCAAGTAGCTGGGAGTTGATGGAGGAATTATCTTTGCTCATAATCTTTAATGCAGCTTTTTAAAGAATCATAGGCTCGACCACACCTCACTTCTCAATCATTTTGGATTATTTTTCTGCTGTCTTAAAAGGATTAAGACCCTTCAGAACAGTGAGTTATACTGTATTTATTAATAGTCACCTTCTCCTTAGAAAAAGAACTTACCGTATTTTTCGGTGTATAAGTTGCACCGGAGTATAAGACACACCTTAATTTTGGGGGAAGAAAACAAGAATTCTACCTCTGCCTACCAGCATTTAAGATGGCGCCGGCCTCCTCCTCCTGCAAGCTAGAGGTGCCTCAGAGACTCCGCTGGGAAAGAGGGCGTCGATTACTGATAAGTTCTTTTCCAGAAAACTTATCAGGGTGCTCCTGCGATCTGCAGGGACTTCTCGCTTTCCCCCAAAGAGACCCCTCACATGCTCTGGGGGGAGGGACAGAGGAGAGCCTGAGGAACAAACCTCTTTGAAATGGTCTGGGGGGGAATCTGCCCGGCAGCTTCAGGAACAAGGAGGGCGCCACGATTTGCAGCTGGTCACCCCTCTGGCCACCCAGCAGGCAGTTTAGGGCAGGCAATGGTTGCAATGACTTCACTCCCCAGCAATGTGAGGAGCTGCCGCCTAAGCCCTCTCTGTGCCCAGGAGCCGAGTAAGCCAAACGGGAGCTCCTAATGTAAAATGCCCCTCCTTTCCAGCCACCGCTGCTCAGATTCCCCAATGCAATTTTCAGAGCCGCGTTTCAAGCGGCGGGTGGCCACTTCCCCTGCAATGTGCAGCGGGGAACTGGGAACCGTCGTGGATTCGGGGAGGGGATTGCAGCGCTGCCACTTGAAACTGCTTTTCTTCCCATTGCAAATTGCAGAGCCCGGCAGGTTGTTCCTCAGGCTGTGCCCTGACCCAGATCCCTGCCGCCTGGAACTGCCCAAAAATGGCCAAAGGGTGGGGGCCGGCGGGGCTACATTCAGCGTATAAGACGCACCCAGATTTTCACCCTTTTGGGGTAAAAAGGTGCATCTTATACACCGAAATATACGGTAAATGCAATTTTTAAATGTTTTTGAAAAATATTACTTTATGCATTAAACACCAAGTGCTTGGAATATGGATTTTATGAAGTTTAATAGTAAAGTTAATTATAATTTATAGTTATGCACAGTTTTGGGATAATTAGAAAAAAAATAACATGGGAAAATGGCGATTGTTTTGAATTTTTTCATGATAAGGGAATCTTGAAGGTTGAACACTAGAGGGAGCTAGTGGATTAAGAAAATGAAGCAAAAATCTTTTGCAAATTTGGTTTGTCTGCCACGGTTTTTTTAGCAAAATAGATATCACTTCTTGGTAAGATTGACAAAGCTTGTTGTAATGAAATTACAAGTTCAGCAAATGATTTTGAAATTATTTTTAAGGGGGGACTTAAATGTAAAAAGTAATGAGAAAGACATGGAGGAAGATATGGGCCTAACAAATGGAACTGATGTTTTATTCCCAAAAAGAGATAAACAAATATTGAACCAGGAAACTGATTTAGATATTTTTTATATACAAAAGAGCTCTGTTAAGGTTTGGAAGGACTTTATTAAAAGTGAGGAACACAATCTAATTGGATATACAAAAGAAATCTGCTAGAGTTCTGAAAAAATACTGTTTGAAACAGATGAACAGAAAACTAATTCTGAGGCTCTTTTTGAAGGGTTTAAAAGATATTTTAAAAACCTAGGGAACCTGGTTTATTTGATGAGGGCTAAAAGAGAAAAATATTTACATCTGGTTGCCCTGAGTAGCTTTTGGTGACAAAGAAGTTGGATTTCTTTTTTTTTAATCAATAGATGAGCTAGGAGGTGAAAAGATATGTTAGAGCTATTAAGATTGTCTTTACTTGCTATGATGAAGGGGGAACTCTTTTTTCTACTTTTTTTTCTTTTACATTTTTCAGTTTGTATTTTTGTAGCTTATATTGGCTTCTATTCTTTTAATTTATAATAAAAGTGAATCACTACTGTTGTTAAATTAGTAACATGCTTGTTAAGTGAATCTGGTTTTCCCATTGACTTGGCTTGTCAGAAAGTTCCAAAAGGTGATCACATGACCCCAGGACACTGCAACCATCATAAAACCCTAAGCAAACTGTTGTAAGTCAAGGACTACCAGTACTCTTGCAACAGAGATATCTGAATTTTGGGGATCATTCACCAATTCCCGTGAAGTAAATTAGTTTGGAAAAGCTGAACTAGGTATCTAAGTAAGCAATACGCATGTATCTCAAGACAAGCAATAGCACTCTACTTCCATACCATTGCCAAAAAACTATGACTATGAATCATTTAAAAGACTAACTTTCTCAATATCATCTAGCCCTTATGTTCAAGTTAGATGGCGAGGCCCTGCTTCTGATTCTAGTTATGGATCTGGCTCACATTGAGAAACTGAGGAAATGTACCAGTTCCAGAATCCTCTCCCTACTTTTGCATGACAAATTTTCTGTTGCTTATTGAATTGGTAGAAGTAAATTATTATTCCACGAATGCTAAATAAGCGACACAGGTTTCCAACTCATTTATTACAAAGATCAAAAGCTGTATCACTTTACAGATTGTTCTCATGAATGGCACAAATACACTAATATGCAAAGTAGCATCAACACAACCTCCTCTTATTAATCCAGTTGTACTTTGTAAAAGAAGTAACATTCATCTGAAATTCATAAGAGATAAACGATGTGCTTCTCATTTGCCACAGATTTGTAAACAGGTTTATTATAGGGTATAGCACCAGATTCCAGAATCCTGCACAAGCTTATATACAAACAGCTTTCTTTTTACTTGGACAGCATCCTGGTAAAATCATGTTTGACCTGAAATACCTGAACTGCTGCAGCTCAAATGTTACTTGTAGCAAATTAATTTTGTTTTTCCTTAAAAAATATCGCTGGACAGGTAATCTGAAAACTTGTGGGCTTTGATATGCAACATTAGGATATATTTAATTGTAGCGGATACAATTATTATGAGAAATATGATGCAATTTAAAACCATTGATATTTTGCATAATTTCAAGAATCCCATCACTGCTTATGGTTTGATAGGCAAAAACTTGCTCAAGTTATGTAATATTCAGCAATCCTACCCCTTCGCTGTGAAAAGTAAGCAAAAAAAATTTGAGCTGATAATAATTTAGTACTACCTTATCAGATGCCCCATCGCCTGAAATTAGCACTGTGCGCTGTAATCTGTACCAGGGGAAGAGATTGAAGAGTCAGAACAACCAAAAGACCCAATTAGCATGGAGTGCTAAGAGTCATAGTCCAGTAACTTCCTCAGTTCTGGAAAAGCATTAGTAGGAAGGAGAAGGTATCTGATAATTCAGAGCACAGTGGCAGCAGTGAAGCTGCATTTCACAACACTTGCTAGCATGAATGAGAACCAGACTGAACACAAAAATAGAGAAACTGTTATTACCATGTAGCAGATAACATTCTAAAACAATGATTTGAGGGTGTCACAAACAGTACATCTCAGGAGGATTATGGAAAGAGAGCTTCTAGAGCCTAGTAGATATTGCAATATCACCTTTTGCCCATTCACCCCAGTGCAGGTGAGGGGCCGTTCACATTTAAGGAGGGAGCAGGAGCCATCTTCCCAGCAACACTCATTTCTTACGACCACCGTTTCCAACCTACTCACGTGGGAGCAAGTCTCGTCAGCTTCAAAGGAAACTTATTTGCAAGCAAACGTGTTGCGAGGTGGGGAAAGGGAGGAATCCTGTTTATTCCACAAAAACATCTATAACCGAGGGCCTGAGTAAGGCTTTGCACTGGTTTGAAGATCAGTTATTTCACCAAGCAATTGTCCAGACACAGTTGCCTCACTTCAGAAGAAGGTCTCCTTATTGATCCACATAAGGCTGCGCGTTTCGTTGGGTTTGCATTCATACTCGATGCAGCCAAAACTGTTTCCCCATTGGCAGTGGTCTCGCTTGTGATAGTTGTAGAATTTGACTTGCCAAACTGTTTCAAAAGCACCAATGTCAGTGACCTGGAGAAAAAGTACAAACTGATCTCATTGTTTCACCAGAGCAGCGTTTCCTCTTTATATATATTGACATGACCAACCAAACCGTACAAGAGGCCACAAAACCCAGTGTGTTGCATAGCAAGGAGTAAAGCAGGGGTGAAATCTAAAAATTTTCGCTACTGGTTCTGTGGGTGTGGCTTAATTAGTGGGCGTGGCTTGGTGGT
>JANHZT010003511.1:21300-33410 GCA_032468215.1 Stegonotus admiraltiensis | reverse complement strand
GGGCACTTGGGGGGGCTCTACCTCCGCCTGTCTGCTCTTCTCTCTTCCCTTTGCCCGGGGAGAGAGTTTCCAAGCCTCCAGACAGCTGTTTTTCGGCTGTTCTGGCGCTTTTACGGTGCCGGGGAACGGGCGCCCATAAAAGAGCGTCTGCAAGGCTTGCGGAGCCAACAGAAAGTCTAGTTTGACAGTGTTGAGGGAATTATTTGTTAAGCAGAGTGATGGCATTCAGGAAAAAATTGTTCTTGTGTCTAGTTGTTCTGGTGTGCAGTGCTCTATTGCATCGTTTTGAGGGTAGAAGTTGAAACAATTTATGTCCAGGATGCAAATCTGTAAATATTTTCACAGCCCTCTTTTTGACTTGTGCGTTATACAGGTCCTCAATGGAAGGCAGATTGGTAGTAATTGTTTTTTATGCAGTTTTAATTATCCTCTGAAGTCTGTGCCTGTCTTGTTGGGTTGCAGAATCAAACCAGAGTTATAGAGGTGCAGATGACAGACTCAATAATTCCTCTGTAGAACTGGATCAGCTTTAAATTAAAACTCTGTAACATGGAAGAACTGGAATAAAGCTGAGTCCACTAAAAGTTATTTCTAGTATATTTGCATTGGAGGTTAAAGATTTAGGGGAAACAAGGAAAGGGGAACTTTTGCAATACCGTGGGAAGGGATGGGAAAGTATGGAGGCAAACTACTTCCAATACAAATAGAAACTGAAAAGAGGCCCAGCAACATGCCGTATGTAAGGGCTGAATGGAGAACTGAGCTTCTAAAAGTGAGTGGGGAAAACACAGGGTGGGGAAAGTTCATTGACTGAATGGACCATCATTTGATTAACCACACACTAATAAGTGAATGGTAGCTGCTGACCAGCAGAGAATGTAGCAATCCTGGACAACATTGCTGCACAGAGAGTGTACGTGGGCTTAGAAGAGAAGACAACTTCAAAACCTGGCCGAGTTTATACATTTACAATGGCCTGGGAGTGGGTAGAGAATTATTTTTATCTGTTGCTGCATTCATGAAGTGACTTAAAGTCAACTTTCCTTCAACTAATGGGAATTTGGACAATTTAAACTGGAAAATCAGGGTTTGCGTTCATCCAATTCACCGATCTACATTTTAATTACAGTATTCAATTAACACGAATGGCTAAATTTGTAAAAGATATTGCTCCATAAACTACCAGCTTGATCTACATAGCACACCCAGCTAAAATAGTAAATTGTGGTTTGTGGATCACTGGGACTTGCAGGAACCTAGCCCTGAGGGATGATTAGCAAAGCTCCGGAAGCAGTCAGGAAATGCTAAGACCACAAAAGTAAATTCAATGGAATATGGGCAGAACTAAAATAGGGCTCCAGTGTACAGATAAGATATTTCAGTTAATGGAATTATAAGAGCAATGACAAGAATAGAATCCGAAGCACTGGTCTAATATTGTTCTTTGCTGGTTTGTTTTGCACTCCTTTTCTCCATTTCCTAGAAATGTAAAGGCTTAAGGAAAAAAGCACTATGTGATAAATGGAACATATTTTTCTCCTCCTATCCTCCTTTCCATACCTTCACCTCCTTAATGCTGTGTCAGTATGGGACAAAATCCTCAGATGATTGTTAAACATACATCATTTGAGGGGTTGTTTTCCCATACTGACATAGTGTTGAAGATATAGACAGGTACCCTTATAAAACTGTAAGCAAATTAAAAACAATGCTTCGTAAAACATAGTCATAGAAACCATGTCAACAGTAATTGAAACAAAAGCTCAACTTTTTTAAAAAATGGTCTGCAAGAATCATATTTGTAGGTCTCATTTAGAAGCAGGGAAGAACCTAAAAATGAACTGAACTGTGCACGGGAAAAAAAATTCATCGAAATTGGCACAGTTCTGCCAATCCCTCATTCAAACTATTGCATTTGGCTCAGCTGAAATGGAGTGCAGCTATATAGAGTACAGTACATTGCCTTGGTAATTCAGCCGGAAAAGAAGCAGTAGTGCAATTCCAGGCATATGGATGCTGAAACCAGAATTTAATGGGATTTAGATAAGTGCGTTTAGGACTGCGTATGGGGAAGGCTTTATTTAATTGTGCATGCAGGCTACGTAGTATATGTAGTAAGATTTTGGGTTCTGAGAGGTGGCTTAAGCTGGGGAAATTATATCTTTGTAACAGAATAGAGAAAAGGAGAAGTAAAGGTTTAGGGAAGTGGCATGGATGCTATTTCTTCATTTTATTTAGTGTTCCCTTCCCAGCACCCATAAAAATAACACCATTCCTGTGGCAAGAATTTCTCCCTTGGCTTTGATCTGTGTTTCGGAGAAAGAATTGATTCCAGTTTCAGATGAGTTAGTGAAATCTGTAGGATTCCAGCTATCTGATTTTTTTTTTCAGCCTGTCAAGGAAATTGCAGTACAGTTGCATGGGTTCAAGCTATTCACTAAGAAAAACCTTATACATAATGTGGTTAGAGATTTCATTTGAACTTTGTTGTATTTTTGGGAGACACAGATCCTTCTTGATCTTGTAAAAGAAGTCATATAAATTGTATAACTAAATAGTAACACATTTTGGATCAGGCATTTTTGATTATTTTTAGATGTCTTTTGCAATCAGGATGCTATGAATTGGGAACCACCAACTATGCAGCACTCATTCTTTCTGGTTAAGTTGACACAGTATTGTCAGCCAGTCAGTCTATTCGCCAATACTCAAGTGCTTTTCCTGCTCCCTGCATATACTTTCTGTCCCCTTCTTCACAAAAATAAAACAATTACCTCACTGTTTCTGGGCTCACCAAGGTGGCAAGCCTCTATTACAGTGGAGCCTTGGTATTCAACTGCTTTGAAACTCATCGAATTTGGTACCCAATGCATTTTGACTTGAAAATGTTGTCCTGGTACCAGTGGTGGGATTCAAATAATTTAACAACCGGTTCTCTGCCCTAATGACCAGCTGGGTAGGCGTGGCTCAGTGGTCATGTGACTGTGTGGGCGTGGCTAACTCAACATCACATTGATGGGTGCCTCGCCTTAGCTGTTACATTGTAATAAGGGTTAACTGGAGAGGCAGTTTCTGTAAGCAGGGCAATAAACATTAGGCTAGAAACAACACCAGAATGTTTCCTTCCTGCCTTCCTTACAGGATTAGCCCTGTAAAGTGAGGGAAAAAACAAAAAAAGATTTCTTCCAACAACCTGTTCTCCGAACTGATTAGAAAGTTAACAACCGGTTCTCCCGAATAGGTGCAAACTGGCTAAATCCCACCCACCACTGCCTGGTACTCATCGTTCGTTTGGTACTCAACACAAAATTTATAACACGTCTATGTCAGCTGCTTTGTGACTCACTACATTATTTCTTATAGGAAAAAATTGTTTGGTACTCATCCTTTTTTGTATTCATCTCGCCTCCCAGAACCAATTAACAATCAGTACCAAGGTACCACTTTATTTCAGAACTCCTAGTGCCAGTCTGCTGTAATTATGCATTTATTATTATTTTAAATTTATTGGCTGCCCAACTCCAGTGGACTCTACCTAATTAGGTCAATTTGCTTTAAGGCTGGTCAAAGGCCATAACAAAGGTATTTGATTTGATTTGCTGCTGCTGCTGCTGCTGCTGCTGCTACAGCTCATAACCTGTTTTCAAGTGCCTGTTATCAACTTTTAGACTTACGGAGAAAATAAATCATTTTCCTATAAATTCTGCTTCTGTGCATCTGTTGATGATTCAGTTAAGGAGGAGCTAAAGATGTTAGATATATTCACAGGGCTTTTTAAAATAATTCACATAGTTCAAGACTTTAATACTTAAAAACAGATTCAGATCCCGATTACAGTGAATTTGGGCAAAAATTAAGCCTTTATCAGATTTTGAAATATTATTCCTTAGTTACTAAACATATACACGCACATTTTCAAAAGCAATCAGTTATTCTGTTCAGTAAGCCCTATTCTTCTTTACCATTAGTACATTTGATGAAATGGATTCGATCACACTAGGCAATGGCAGAATTTTCTAGAAGGGCACTGCTCTTGCTACTATGTAACATACTCAGTTGGGTCAACACTGTTCCAGAAATTTTCCTTTTGCAGCTCCAAAAGCTTTCTAGAATAGGTGGGACTGAGTTTTTCTGATTTCTATTTTTCTTTTTTATATTTTGCAGTGAGAGGAGTATGCTTTTTAAATAACATAACAGGGACCTTAAATTTTTGCAAAAGCTTAAGACACCAATTGCAATCCTTTGCCCTCTCCAAACTGGCTGATTTTATAATCAACTATGCACATTAATTATTTTATTAATAGTAGTACATTAAATTTCCTTTTCCATGCCTTTTTTCTGTGAGGGCTTAGGCAACCATATTAATTGCTTCATGTTGAACACCAGAAAGATAATTTTAAGCTAATCTCTCTCTCTCTCTCTCTCAATGTTTCTTGTCCCCCTATTCCAGTGTTTCTCAACCTTAGCAATTCTATGACATGTGGACTTCAACTCCCAGATTCCCCAGCCAGCAAGTCTGGCTGGGAAATTCTGGGAGTTGAAGTCTGCACATCTTAGATTTTTCAAGGTTGAGAAACACTGCCCTATTCCTTCCCGCCCCCTAATCTTCCCTGAATCTTCTGTTTGGTTTTTAAAATGCATCCGAAGTAAAGAGGGGTGGGAGTGAGCTCTCAACCTGATCCCTTGGCTGTCTGGGAGAATCAGAATTTTTGCCTTTGGGAACCCTAGCTGAAACAATAAACATTAGAAATGTCATTACCACATGTGAAAGTCAAACAAAACACTAAAGGAAGAAAAAGCTATTGTAATACTTTTAAAGAATAAAAAAGTTCCTCTAATGGAATGTGTGAATGACTTTGAGGGGTGAAAGAAAGAGATTCTGTCTGGGAAACAATCAGATGAGAGAAGGGGGAGCCCCCAAGTGTTTAATAGTCAGATGAAAGGCCTATCTTAATGGAGCAGTTAAAAGTGGAAACAGGAAGTTTGTATCATCAGACTTCCGAGGTTCTATTAATGTAGTGTTACAAAAATGTGGAGTCAGCTTAGGTTTATCCTGGACGGCTAACAGCTATTGTAGTGACTAAATTTGAGGAATAGCAAATGGCGGCAACTGGTTAACCGTGTCTGTACTCAGAAGCTATGCAGCATCAAGCCTGCTTAGTATTGGATGGAGTATATATGCTCAGTCCTTTATAATCAAGTCTGTTAATTCAAAGGTAACGGTTTCCCCTGTCCAGTTGTGTCCGACTCTAGGAAGTGTTGCTCTTTTCTGTTTCTTAGTTGAGGGAGCCATGGAAGATGCTTCTGTGGTCATGTGGCCAGCATGACTATACGTTGAGGTGCACAGAATGCTGTTACCTTTCCACTGAAGTGGTACTTATTTACCTATTCATATTTGCATGGTTTTGAACTGCTAGGTGGGTAGAAGCTGAGGCAAGTAACAGGAGCTCACCCAATTGCACAGTGCTCAGTGCTCGAACCTGGACTGTCAGCTTTCCAACTAATAAGCTCAGTGTCTTTAAGTGCTGAGCCATCATAGTCCCATCAGCCTGTTAATATTCAAAATACACCTCCAGGTTCTTAAAGTAACTTAAAATCTTTGCTTTTTCCAAATGTTCTTGCACTAGGTGGGGTGAGGTGCTTTTCAGTGTAGCCATTCCTCTCCCAGCTATTGCTGAGCTTCAGGCAAACTCCAAGCTCCAGGCAGGATTTCCATCAGTATATAGTGCTCATCATACCTTGTGGTCGTGGCACTTGAGTGAAAATCCTCTTGCCTGCTTTTGATAGCTGCCAACCCACAGAGCAAATGTCATCTCTGCTTCTTTGTCTGTAGGTCATTTGCTTTTACTTTTCTTGTTACACACACCTTTTTCTCACTCTGTCTTAGCATTTGTTTTTGTAAGCTCAAGACTGGGTGGGGTGAAGTTGCCTCTGGCTGTCAGATCCGTCAAAACACCAGGGTGTGGCTCAATTAGCACAGGCGGCTGCAACATCAGCTGGCCTGCCTGTGAGTAAATTTATGAGTGCATGTCTCAGTGCCTGAGGGAAGTGTGGGGGCAGGGCTTCTGCCGGCTACAGCTGATTTTCCAAAACACAGGCAGCAATCCCACCTTCACTCCCTCACAAAGATGATCAAGGAGTACCAAAACTCTTTTAAAAAAAAACAGATTCAGAGAAGATAATGGCAAACCCTTCCTGTTCCATTGCTAAAGAGATCATGGTAGTGTCCATGTACCGGTAGTTACCCAGCTTTATCTTTTTTTAAATCATGTGTTTTATTGAAGTTTGTTTTAACATAAAATATAATAAAAATAAGGATTAAGAGAGAGAGAAAAAAAGAGAGATGCAGGATTTTTTTTAAAAAAAAGGAGAAAAGAGAAAAGTGTTGACTTCCCATTCTTTCTAAAACAGTAAAAAATTAACTTACAACTTCAACTTTTTACATTACCTATAATTAGTACAAGCCAGCTCTGTAACTACACAATTATAAACCTTCAAACTAGATTCTAAATTTCAATTTTTTTCCTATGGTAAGCATAAAAACCAGAAGCAATATCCCAGTACTAAAGGTAAAGGTAAATGTTCCCCTCGCACATATGTGCTAGTTGTTTCCGACTCTAGGGGGTGGTTCTCATCTCTGTTTCAAAGCTGAAGAGCCAGAGCTGTCTGAAGATGTCTCCGTGGTCATGTGGCCGGCTTGACTAAATGCCAAAGGCTCACAGAACACTGTTACCTTCCCACCAAAGGTGGTCCCTATTTTTCTACTTGCATTTTTTATGTGCTTTTCAACTGCTAGATTGGCAGAAGCTGAGACAAGTAACGGGAACTCACCCCGCTACACAGCACTAGGGATTTGAACCGCTGAACTGCCAGCCTTTCAATTAACAAGCTCAGCATCTTAGCCACTGAGCCACTGTGTTCCCATATCCCAGTAGAAACAAGACCAAATAAAATCTCTTTATTTAAAACAGTTGACATTGTCATCTTAACCAAATCCAAGGGCCAAGATTTATTTGAAGACAATATTATTTTTGAAAAAGTAGAAACACTCCCCACCACCACCTACAGATTTTGAAGCTCAAGCCTGTGCCCCTTGGATGTATTGGCTGTGAAATTCTAAGAGTTGTAGCTTTAATACATTTCAAAGAATCAAGGTTGGGGAAGTTAAGGCATGACCAACTATTGGCAGGTTCATAGATCATGTTTAGTGGTGTCATATGGCCATACCTATGGGTCAGGAACTCCCACCCCATCTCATGTTGTCTTACACTTATTTTCAATGCAAAATACTGAAACTCCAGAAGCATTCAGAAGTACTGTTATCCGATTATGGGGGAGGAAACATTGGAATGTGTTCAAGGAGTACAGAAAGGAAAAGGTGATAGAAGAATCTAAAGTGGTGGAGTGCCTAAGAGATGGCATGGGGCCCATTAAAGGACATTTTCTCAAGTCTCCCCATTGTGCCCACAAGCCAATCCCATTTGTAGCTACCCAGCATTCTGAAATCACTTGCTGACATTCAGTGGAGAAATGGCTGCAAAGTAAACTGTGTATATCAACTCATTCCTAGAATGTGAATATTCATTCTGATAACCTTTCTCTGAAAAGCAACAAAAACTTCCTTTTGTGCCATCCATGGCTGTGTAGATAATACTCTCTTAATTGATTGATACAGGGGAGTATGTTTAATACCTGGAAGCCCATGTGGGTAGTGCTGTCAGAAGATGGAATTGAATTCTTTAAGAAGAAGACTGATAACAATCCTAAAGGAATGATTCCCCTCAAGGGCAGCACACTGACCAGTCCCTGCCAGGATTTTGCTAAAAGAACAGTGAGTATTTATGTTTTTTTGAAGCATGTGGAAGTAAGGCCTATCCCAAGAGTAGGCAACACCCTTTGCATGCAAGGGAAATGGATGGGTGTGTATTTAAAGACTGTATGTACATTGCCTGTGTATTTGTGTATGTAAATATGTAGCCTTCCTGGGCTAAATGATACTATGACATCACCAAGTAGGATGGGATGAAATTATTCTGAAGACATCATTCCAAGGTATGGTGCATTTGGAAGTTGGGATGGTTTAAAAGGCAGAATCAATCTCTTAAGTCCTGTGAAATCTTATGATCATTTATTTTGTTCCTAATTACGGTACCTCACAGGGGAACCACCCCATCCAACCCCAAAGCCCCAAACTTTTGCCCTTAGGATGTAATCTGAGATTCAAGCAGCTGTAAGAGAAGTGATGGAAGGCTGCACATTCCGTGCCCTACTCTTGGCCTTTGGCATCCAGCATACATGACCCCATCACATCGTATTTGTGGTCCCTAGCAGGAAGTGTTGATAGGAATAAAACCTTGACAACACAGGTAACATCATCACCAGTAATCACAAATAATAATTTTTATTTACTGCCAAAAGAGCCAAATAACTAATCACAAAGATTATTTCACTGGATTGGCCACAGTGAATTTTGAACAAAATGGTCTTTTGGTTGGATCCAGCACAGCTGTTTCTTTTGTTCCTATAACAGAAGAAAATAAAAAACAGCAAAGTTAATGGAAAAGCTCCTGATCTTAGAAACAATTTCCTTTGGCTTGGTAGTTACCACAATACTTCTGATATACTGCTAACTACTGTGTTAACACAATATTCTCTTGTACTTTTAAGAAAAAATAATAAAATCATTAGTAAAAAATGGATTCATGTGCAACCAATGTACACATTTCCTTCCTCCCACCCCAAATCATCTGTGAAGATAGTTTTTACAGTACTGTGGTTTTGTTACTTACACATTTCAAACAACAGTCTTGCTCTGGCGTAGAATGCTTACTACAGCAGTATTTCCTCTCTTTTTCAGCTGAGCACTTTAGGCTGGGTTGTGCAATATTTTCAGAAAAAGCAGTCTTTCCTTTCCCCATTCTCCTTATGTGGCAGGCCAGTGGGAATGAAATTTAAACACTGCACTGTGCTGCTTCCACCAACATTTCTTCTCAATTTTAAAGTCCTCGAAATCTTTAAACTGTGGATAGATTATTTATTTTCTACCCCTGTCCCTGTAGGCATTTCAAGGAGATAGTTTTGGGTGAATTGATACACAATGAACCAAATCTCTCTTCAGACAATCAGAATTCACTGAAACCTCCTGTCCAAATAATAGGGAGATATTTATTTAAAAGTTATATGATAAAATAGAAAGGGGAAAGTATTTTGGTGCACTCTATATAGAGGTAAAAACAGAGGTGCGTTGCAGCAGGTTCTGACCAGTTCTAGAGAACCAGTAGCAGAAATTTTGAGTAGTTTGGAGAACCGGTAGTAAAAATTCTGACTGGCCCCACCCCCATCTATTCTCTTCCTCCCAAGTCCCAGCTGACCAGGAGAAAATGGGGATTTTGCAGTAACCTTCCCTTGGAGTGGGGAAGGAAAGGAGATTTTACAGTGTCCTTCCCGTCACGGCCACAAAGCCATGCCCACAAAGCCATGCCACACCAACCAAGCCACAGCCACAGAACTGGTAGTAAAAAACTTTGAAACCCACCACTGGGTAAAAGGGATGTGGTGGCTCAGTAGCTAAGACACTGAGCTTGTCGATCAAAAGGTTGGCAGTTCAGTGGTTCGAATCCCTAGTGCCGCGTAACAGGGTGAGCTCCTGTTACTTATCTCAGCTTCTGCTAACCTAGCAGTTCGAAAGCACATAAAAAATGCAGGTAGAAAAATAGGGACCACCTTTGGTGGGAAGGTAACAGCATCCATGCACCTTTGGCATTTAGTCATGCCGGCCACATGACTACGGAGACGTCTTCGGACAGTGCTGGCTCTTCGGCTTTGAAACGGAGATGAGCACTGCCCCTTAGAGTCGGCAACAACTAGCACATATGTGCGAGGGGAACCTTTACCTTTACATTTTATATAGAAGTAAATAAACTGAATAACGCTTAAGGTTCTTGTTGATTCTTAGTAAAATCTAAGGATCATCTGAGGAGAGTTGCAGCTTTGAAGTATGGTAGTACACGTCTCAGACTGTGGTGGTATATACAATGGCAAACGTATAAAAGACAACGTATTTATTACAGCTGAGGGGAAATGTGTTTTCCCTATTTCAGCAGAGATTGGAGCATATCTACAGTGCTGTGGAATTGATTCATTTCAGTAGACCATTTGCCACTGAAGGATGCCAAAAGGTCCAGAACTGAGCACTCTTCCTTTTTTCTATCACCACTTCTCTTTCTAACTCTGAACTGTCGAAACTAGGCACTCATCTCTCAATAAAAGAGTTCTTATATTAACAATATATGGGATCGTTTTTCCCAGTTCTTTTCATATTATTGCCTATTTAGACGTTTTAGCTGAGGAATAAACTATTCTACACAGCTTGCTAACATAAGCTGCCTACAAAAAAAAAACCTATTTGTACGGGCTAACAATAAAATGTGTTTCTATTCCAGTTTGTTTTTAAACTCACAACAGCCAAACAACAAGATCACATTTTCCAAGCTTCTCATCTTGGGGAGAGAGATGCTTGGGTGAAAGACATCAAGAAGGCCATCAAATGCATTTTGGGAGGGCAAAGGTTTTCCAGGAAATCAACGAAGAAATCTATCAGGCTTCCTGAAACCATCAATCTGAGGTGCGTTCCAAAGCTAAACATTGCTTATATAAGTGAGGTGTGGGAAAATACTTCTACTTCGAAAGCTTTATTTTTATGAGGCCGCTACAGAAGCAGCCGCTTGAATTGTTCTCTATTGAAACTTGCCATCCAAATTCCTAATTTTTCTATACCAACAAGCTGGAATTAAAGCATACCTTATATATTTTCTGGTCTCAGAAAAAAAGGGGTGTTTTTTCCCCCTTTTCTTGTTCTCGGGGAGCTTAAACACTTCTTTTGACAGCAGTTCTGAGCCAACTTCAATCAGGTGAAGTAGCTACCTTTTTTTCTTATTATGTCTCTCTCATCACAGATCAGCATCTCCAGCTTTCTGTTGCTTCCTAAGTTGAAAGTTGAGTTACTTCACATTTCTCTCCTGGGTTTAAAGAGATGTTTGGAAAACTTGGCACAAGGAGGTTTGCTTGAGATAATACCCAATATTAATAACTGGAAGAATATTAATTTCTTATTACACTCAAACCATGTTCCAATGCAGATTATGGATGTAATCATGAGTGTTTGTCAACCTCCACAATTTAAAATGGCGGATGTGATGCAAGCCAGGGAGCACAGATCTAGACAAAATCATTGTTTGGATGTGTTGATCTATTCCTACATGTTCTTTCAGGCATATGAATTTAAGCTGTCCACAGGGCTGAGAAACCTGGGGCAAATCAGTAGCCCATTAGCACAATAAATAGCCAAGTTCTTTAAATGCCTTCCTGGGACTCTTAAAAACTTTGTGATTTTATTTAGCAGAAAGCCTTTTTTTTTTAATCAACAATGTTGCTGCTTTGTTTTAAAACATTTATTTACTTGCTGTTTTCAACAAATCTCAGTGTGGTTTTATTACACCCCTTTTGTTTTCTGCACAGTGCTATGTATCTCTCTATGAAGGACCCTAACAATGGGATACGGGAAATGAAGCTGGAAAAAGACAAGAAAATTTTCAATCACTGTTTTACAGGTAGGAAGTTGTTAAGAATTGCTTAAACAACAACAAAATAGGTAAATCAAAACATATACTTTAAAAAATGGAGCTGTAATGTATTCCAAGAAAATAGAATTATAGTGATGTCATAAAATAAGAAAGGCCAGCAAATCAATTGCACAAATAAATAGAATAATCTGACAGATTCAATTCTCGTGGCAAGGATGTCCTATCCTATCCCTATAATCAAATTACATTCCAATATTTCTCAAAACAAAGAATATATGTTAGAGTCCACTTTTCCAAAAGCTTGGTAGCCATCAACTATTACATTTTTAATCCCAGGCATATCTAACATTCATTTCATACCAATCAACTTCTTGTCACAAAACATGAATTACAAAAATAATTCAGACTGCATGCTTCCCAGAAATTGATGAGTCTACCAAAACTTTGTGAATGGAATAGAGCAGTGGTAGGCAAACTTGGCTCTTTCACACCCTGTGACTTCAACTCCCAGAATTCCTAAGACAGTCA
>JANHZT010003510.1:95154-106937 GCA_032468215.1 Stegonotus admiraltiensis | reverse complement strand
AAGATAAGACAATGAAGATACAAAAATTAAAAAGATATTAAAAAGAATTAAACAATTTGGCCCACAGATTTAAAAATTGAACTCCGATACAAATAAAACCCCAATTAAGAACAATGGCTATTGTATAACTTCACATATAAGTTGAACTGATGAAAAAATTTGGGAAAGCAATGAACAAGGAAGCTGAAAGTTTTCATTATTTGAGACAAATGTCTCCAAGAATAACTGAAGCCAGGATTAAGGAAGGCATTTTTGTTGGTCCATAGATCAGATGCATCAACAATGACAAGTGATTCAAAGATCTGTTAGTGGGGCCAGAGAAAATGGTCTAGAAAGGATTCAAGGATATCACTGAGAATTTTCTTTGCAACTACAGAGCACCAAAGTATATTCAGCTGGTTGATAAACTTCTTACAGCATACAAGATTTAAAGTGTAATGTCGCTGAGGATTCATATTCTGCATTTATACTTGGACTTCTTTTCTAAAAATTTGAATTCAGTCAGTGATGGAAAAAGAGTATTAGGGCAACTGGAATACATCAGTGTTGGTTGACTATTGTTGGAGACTGTAGCAAGATGAATGGGACACTGAGTACAAATGAAAATCAGCAGCAAAATACTTTTAGCTCCGTTGAACTCAACTGCATGTTGAAAACATGTGATTAAATACATTATAGCAGTGGTGGGATTCAAATAATTTAACAACCAGTTCGTTCAGGGTCAAGTTGGCCATCATGGGAGGCGTGGCCCATCCCTGTCTTCTAGCTCCGCTGCACATGCGGGACAAGCCTTCTGCAATGGCCAACCTAATCCTGGGCAAACTGGTTGTTAAATTACACACCCACCCACCCTGCCATCAATGTGGATCCTGGGTGCTGCACTGCAAGGGAGAAACGGGCAACGGAGTGGCCGGCACAAGGGAAGGAGGAGGGAAAGTGGCCTTCTCCTTCCCTCGAGCCAGATGCTCCATTGCCCATTTCTCCATTTCAGCACAGTGCCCAGGATCCACTTTGATAGCAGGGGATAGGTGGGTAATTAAATAACTGGTTCATGCAAGCTGGTGTGAACTGGCTGAATCCCACCACTGCATTATAGTAATTAAAAGTTAATTTCATATTTCTCAAGATTCCTACATGATACAATCATTCTGAAATTATATTTGTGTTCAGTTTGAAAAGATCTATCATAATCACCGAAAAATGTTTCAGGAAGCAAAACTTGAAAAAAAGATTGTTGTCCAGTGGTACCTAATATTATGAATCATGAAAGTTTCCCCTCGTTAAATCAGAATGAAACCTTTTCCAAAAATATATGGGTAATATACTGTGTAGGCACACTACAAATTGAAAATTATTGAAATTTAGATACAGAGGCAAGGTCCTTCTACTCAATATTTAATATTGCTTCAGTAGTGAATTCCATAAAAATAATTGTATTTGCTGCAGACTTCTACAATTAGGCTATTTTAAGGCATCCCAAGCATTCACAGATATTGAAGACATATTTGCAATACTAGCAAAAAGATAAAACAAAACAGAAAATATTAAAGATGAGTAAAAGAAATATTTGTAACTTTTTCTGTATTCTACAGTGGAACTCTAAGCACCACTTATGTGAAGCCATAGGTATTTAATGTCAAAAATGAATTTCTTTCCCAATGGTTTCCATTCGGGCTATACACCAAATCTAAAAAAATATTCAAAATCTCCCACACCTCAAACAGTACAAATTCCACCAAGATAGAAGGAAAAGTAAACAAAACTGATCAAGGAAAGTGCCAATGGTGATTCCTTATTCTCTGAGGAGGTGGGGGTGGAGGGAGCGATCCTTGAGGCTGATTCATTAGACAGAGCTGTAGACATGATCCCATAGGCTTTCATAGGCCTATACTATTGAAAGAAGTCAGGGAGCCATTCCATTAGAGTGCTAATTTCACTGAACCTCTTCTTCTCTTTTTCTGTTACATAATGTATATTCCCAAGTGACCCACAATTTAATTGACTGCTTAATGGCTATTGCCTCCTTTCCTGAATTATAACTTCTCAAGCCTTCAGAGTCTCCAATAATGGATGCTTAGGAATGTGAGTGTTATGCAGGCTATATATAAATCTTTAGCAGGGTAGGATAAAGATGAAAAATAGGGCTATCTTGGAGTGCTAAGAAACCACTTGTCTTGTCTCATACTTTGTTCATTTGGATAATTTTAAGTTGCTAGTTTTTGAACTTTTATTCAGATAGACCCATAAATACATTTAACTCTCAACATTGGGAATTATTTATATTCAAATAGCATTTAATGAACTAGACTATGTTATATGAAATAATTCCTGTACTTTAGTTATAATGGTATATGGGAAAGAGACTGGAGGAAGAAGTGCATGCAAAAGGTATCTCAGCATCTTATAGAAGATCCTTCCTAGTTTTCTGGAAAGTAAAAGTGAAGGACGAGACAAGTGCTTTGAGATTTATAAGACAGGAGAGGGAGACAGCCTCCATTGATTTGAGCAGCAATAGTAACTTTTTTTTAAAGCCCAAAACATCATCCTGATATCTTCATTTGGGATTAGCTAGGGATATCTGCAGGGCATAGTAAAAAAGTCAAGAAAGTAGCGGCAATGCTGTGATCAAAGATCCATCTGTTTTTCCAAGATGATAAAAATACTTTTAGAGGACTTTATTTTATCTTCTAAAGAAGACTTTGTCTTCATGAATAAAGATCAACATGGATCTTTACCCAAAAGACATTTAAAAGATAACATTAGAAATGTATTGGACAATGTGGAATATATAAAACATCATATAAAGACAAACAATCTGTATCGATTTTCCTAGATGAAGAAAAGCCTTCGACAATTTGAACTGGATTTTCTTGTTTAAAAATTTGAAAGATAATGGACTTCGGTGAGAATTCTATTAAATTTTTACTTTGCAAAAGGCACAGATAACCATAAATACAGAATTAACAAAAGTTTTAGAGATACTGAAAGGGACAAGACAAGGATTCCCCTTGTAACCATTGTGATTCATCCTTGGAAGTATTCAAGAGACATAAGGCAAGATAAAATAATTCCTGGAGGGAGAATGAAAAAGGAAACCTATGAATTAAGGGCATTTGCAAATGATTGGGTGATAATTCTGGAAAATATTAGGAAAAATTAAAGGATTTGTAAGAACTGCAGAATATGGAATAAACACAGATTGTTCCTGAAAATGCTTTTATGTGCCTTAGCACAAGAAACAGTTTATAGAAATAGCAGGCAAAGAGGGATAGTTAATTTAGCGAAGATTGTTACAACAAAAGCATGGAGAATTTAAAATGAAATAGATCAACTGACTGCAGTGGGATTTAGTTTTCAATGGTTTTTGTATGCAGAGTTAAGAGAAAGATTTAAGATATCTAACAAGACATTTGTAATTGAACAGCACAAGACAGAATTTGAAACTAAACTATGAACAAACCATGAACATGGGGGTGGTGGTGAAAATTCATTAAATTTGCTTTGGATGAAAGTTGGAAGTTACTACTTTACATATTTCTTTTCTCTTTATTACATTCTTTCTTTTCTTTTGGTTCCTTGTTTCTCTCTCTCTTTTTTTTACTTGTTTTACTCTCAAAGGTGCTTTTATAAAAGGCCACTAGACTTTTTTCCTTAAGGAGGAGGAAGAAGAAGTTTTGCATCTCTTGTGATGAACTGATGAAGCTTCTTGGATAAGAAGCCAAACATCTTTTTCTTTCCCAAGGAAAAACATAAGTCCAGTTGCCCGGACCACAACCAAGACAATTATGACTTGGATAACTGAGAATCTCCATAGACATTTTTGCTCCTTTCTATTCTCTTTTCTTTAATATTGTATTAGAGTTTACTATTTAATCATTTTTTTAAAAAAATAAAAAATTATTAAGTAACATATATAGTATAATAAAATGGGCTAAGAATGTTGGATCTAATATACTGATAGAACAAAGGGAAAAAATTGAAATTTACATTATGCTATAATTTAAAAGAGAACTTTTAAAGTGTAAAATATAAATGTACTTGTAACTGCTGTTAAGAAGATTGAAAACGGCTTCATTATAACTGTTCTTTCTCTATTTCTTTGCAACTTCTTCTCTTACCTTTTCTTTATTTGTCTCACTTTATTTTTCAAAACGTTAATATTTTTATTTTTTTAAAATTATTTAATTATATATCCACCTGTTTTATATATTTTTTGCACATGCAAAGTCCATAAGAAATGGACAACTTCAGTCTCATCATTATGGCTGCTATCTTGATCTTTTGATCATACCTTAAAGACATCCCTGGATTTAAAAAAAAGTATGAGAAAGTCAGAAAAGTGGCTGATGTTGGGCATATTATTGTACAGAAGATGTGTACATTTTCACTGCCCATCTCTCAACTACTTGCGGGAACATCACAATCAAGTTATGAGGATTTTATTCAAATTCTCCTGTTTTTTAAAAATATAATTTTAAAGCAAATTCTATTCATCAAACTACATGGCCTCAGGTGGGGAAAAATGCAAAAGAATTTCTCTGTCCATTCCCCCTCACCCAAGAAAGCATTTAGATGCTGACAATGTATTAGCAGGTTCAATCTACTAGACTCCAGGCTGAGGGGAGGGACACTGAAGAGATGAGCAATGAAGAGATTACCACTCCAGAGTGATTCTATTGCCAGCATTCAAAACTCCCAAGAGGAAGATCTGAGTTGGCAGAAACTGTCCCCAGGAAAACAATTAATGTGACAGATCAAATGGGGAAAAAGAGATGAAATAACATCCTTATCTGGTAATATGAGAACAAGTAAAGGAACTAGGCTGTAAATGGGGAGGCTGTGAGTAATGTTCTCTGAGTTATTTATTTAGCGTATGGCTGGTCATATACAATATTAAAACACTTCATTTTTACAGGTTAAAACAAAACAATTTTAAAAAGCAGTAAGAAAACCTAACAGGAAAACAGAAATAACATTTCAGAGTTTAATGTCGAGTTTGGAGATCCAGTCAGTAGCTGTCGTTGTTGCGCAGAGGAAGTCCCTAAAATCTCCTGGATACCTTCTGTTAGAGCATCCCCTCACTATATGTTGGATAGTCTATCGGGGGTGGGGGGCACAATCACATTGTGCTGAAGGTGTCTTTCCCAATTTATACAAGGAGTCGGCACACACCCCATGAGTCGTTTGTTCCCTGAGTAGTGTTCCCTGAGTAATTTATCACACATAATAAAATGGGGTATAAACAAACAAACAAACAAACAAACAAACAAACAAACAATAAAGGTCAGTTCAGCTAGAACAATAAATGACTAGTTAGCTAGAACAAGAAACTCATAGACTGCCAGTGGCTAATACCAGGTGTGATCTTCAGTACTAAAGGTGCTGCTCACATTTTCTGCAAACCAGCTGATCAGATGATTTTAGGGAAATGGATTTTTGTGTTTTGACAGCCTGGGCATGAGAGCGGGTAGGCCCATGCTCATAATTGGACAAACATAGTATCCCTGTATACTTGGACTGGCAATCAATGTGGCCCAAGGGGCCAGAAGGGTTGTTGATCACTCTTGGCATGATTCTTTGAGTACCAGCGGAGCTTTTTATCGAATCAGCAGCCATAAAACATTTCTACTGTTCTGTCTCTTCTGCAGTCTCCAGGACATTTTCTCAAAAATGTATGGTTAAGTTACTCTCAATGTTCCCATTTTTTTTTTCTGTACAGTGATGGTGAATTGTACTTGCAAATTGTCTCACTGTAACAACTATAGAATATTTGGCCTAGAAAATCCTTATTATCTGTTCTGATTCCATGTATTCTTTGCACTAGGGAGATAATCTATTTATGTACAGCTGAAAATAAACAAAGAAAGTTCTGTTGTTAAGATAATATGTCTCAAGATCTACTCCCACCACCACCAAGGAAACAATGCAGGCTAAATGTTCTTTCACTTTCATTAATGACCAATCAAATTTCTATGCATGTGTTAAAACAGGTTAAAAAACAAACCAGACCAGTTTTATCCAAGCTGATTCTGGCTTCAAACTGAGTTCAACTGGAGAGGTAAAATGTCTGTTTCTGAATCATCAAGTCAGAATCCTAATATAGTGATGCAACTTTCAAGATAATTTGGACATCTTCCTTTCCTAAACTCTAGGGGGAATTAAATTGACTTCATTAATTACAAAGATACCAAATCTATTTTTTCTTAAAATACATCAAATCCAGGTTATTTCTATAAATAGAACTTTGTCTCCATTCCCAGTACCATCATGTGCCAGGTAGAAATAAGACTTTGGTTAGTTATATTGTTGATATACGAGTATGCATTAGATCCATGTAGGGCAGCTTAAAATAAAGATTCCATTTAAACCAGAAAGCCTCAAATTGGAGGCTACCAATTTCACACCAGAAAAATTTGGCCCATGGCTATATTTCCTTACTTTAAAAGCGCACAAAGCTGTTTTTTTCTGGTATAACAACCATAAGGGTTCCTTTCTCTGACATGTTGTTTATATAAGTCATTTTTCCCAGCGATATTTTTATTAATGGGCATTTGGTCAACATGACCCTGACTGTCCCACAGAGTCTCTTCAGGAGGGGTTCTATTAGATTATATTGACTTTGTGGGAAAGCTGTATGGCTAAAAGCACGCTGTATAAAATCTTCTCAGAAGTCCATACAAAGGGACACATGTCATATGCATGATAGAAATAGGACACTGCTTTTCTTGAGTAGAAACTGTGGGCTCCCTCTAGGAGATCTTTATTCGTGTACACATTTTGCCAAGGAAGGTCTGTGCCTAAGTAACCTCTGCAGGGAAACAGATCAAACCCTCAAAATACCTGGGCAAAGGATAGGGAGGATGGGGCAGTTTGTTGTTGTTTGCCCTCTACTGTTGAAATGGGATGTAGCCAAAACAAGATCCTGCTTATGTCAGGACTGGCTTCTATCTTCTTAAAGTACATCAAGTCCAGGTTACTTCTATAAATAGAACTTTCTCTCTCCATTTCCAACACTATCATGTGTCTGGTAAGAAACAAGACTTCAGTTAATTATATTGCCGGTATATGCCCTCTGATGAAGCCAAGTTAGCCATTTAACTGCCAGTCATTAACTATATAATATTCAAGTGAAACATTTAGTTGTATGGAGTGATGTAAACAGTTGCATTGATGATGTAAGGTTTAAGAGAATGGATATTGTTTGATTTCTTATTTTGGCTTGGAAATATGGGAGTCAGTATCTGAGTGTTTGCTTCAGTGAAAAATTACTCCCACCCCCAAAACTTCTTTAGGTAATATTTTAATTACAGCTGGAAAAAGTAGTTTAATTCTTCTAGGGCTGCAGGCTGAACCTTTTGCCTATGTTTCCATTCCAAGACTCATTCCAGGTTCTGTTTCCCAAATTGCTCTTACTGGAGCAGCAAATTAGGTAAGAGAAAGTGTGTGTGTGTGTGTGTGTGTGTGTGTGTGTGTGTGTGTTTGATAGCTAAGGGGACTTTCTATAGTATGGAAGACCTGAAGATACTGGGCCTTCATCGTGGTCCCCAGAGTAGATGGTTTCACATACAATAAATCTTTTGGTTCAGAACTGGATTGGGAATAAACGAAATCATTTTTCAAACTGTAGAAAAATAAATTGGTTTTCTGAACCCAAGAATAACTGGATAGGGAGGATGGGGAGGGAGAAGGATCACTTAGATAAATTGCTATTCTAATGCTATTAAAGATCAACTGCTATTTCAGCTTAACTGTATGTTTATTTTTAACACTGGGAACCAGGAGAGTCTTCTAATGGATTGAAATACTTAAATTAACTAGATTAAGATCAAATTGTGCCACTCGTAGCACTAATTCACTGAGTTAAGAAAACACAAGTGATTATATATTTATATGGTATGATGCTTTTAACGAATAATGAATTTATGAATGTTATTTTCAAGGCTACCAGTTAAGGTGATTAATATTATTATTTTTTGCCACATTTATTTTACCAATACTGTGGCTGAGTTTTTGACTATATGGTCGCAATGTGAGAGCTATTTTTTGTTAACATTCATAGATTGAAGTTGTGGTAAGTCATCCAGATATCCAAACTAAAATATGGTAAATAAACAAACAACCTTAAAAGTTGGGTGACAGGGGCAAGAGAGGATCATACAACCTTTTTAATTAACTTTTTTTCATAGCCTATTATTTTGTTATTCTTATCCTGTACATGTGATGTTGCTAGGGCCATTCTGTGACTTGAACAACTGGCACAAATGGATAGGACCCCAAGGGTGCAGAAGTAAATTTTATTGATGTGGTTTTCCTGCATTAACATGTTTTGCTGAAACTTTGCATCAATGTCATAATATGTTTCTATACCATTACCACATGTTTTCCCTGGACCATATAGCGACATTGGGGACTTTTATTAGAAAAAAAGGGATCCACTATGGTGTAATGATTAAGGCATGGGAGACCCTAAGTTCAAATCCCATCTTAGGCACAAAGCTAGCTGGATGACTTGAGCCAGTCACTGTCTCTTAGTCCTAGAAAAGAAAGCAATGGCAAATCACTTCCAAAATCATGCCAAGAAAATTACAAGGACTTGTCCAGGCAGTCACCAAGAGTGAAAAAAAACTGACTCAAAGTCATATGCATATATGTACATGCATACACCTTAGGAAAAATGGTGTGTGTATTCTCAATATGCTGCTCTGGATCTAATTTTTTTCCTGCCTCTGGACTGGTATTATTGCCATTAGAATCTCTTGTCTCACACTAGTTACAGTCCTTCATCATTAGATTTGGTGCTCTGTAATTGCAAATTCTACTTCAGAGAGGGTTTTTACTGCACCCTTCTTAACCAATACTTCCTTAGGAGGAATATTTCTTTTGCCAAACTGTTACAGGATCTCTTACAAGGCTTGATTTTGTTCCTTATTAGATGACTCTAATTTTAGTTATAATTATAACATCACACACACACAGAGTCAGTCTTGCTACTTCAGATATAAAACAATGGCTATTTGCAAATTGAAGGGGGGGAATAATGGTTCAGCGGAAAGCTGACAGCCCAGGTTCGAGGCGCAAGTGCCATGCAACTGTATGAGCTCTTGTTCCTGCTCCTGTTCACGTGGCAGTTTGAAAGCATGTAAATGTGAGTACATTAATAGGTATCACTTTGGTGGAAAGGTAACAGCATTCTATGCATTTTTGGTATATAGCCATGCTGGCCACATGACTATGGAAAGTGTCTTCGGACACTACTGGCTCCCTCGGTCAAGAAATGGGGATGAGCACTGTGTCCCAGAATTGGACCCGACTGACAGGGAGACCTTAACTCTTTTTATTTGCAACTTAAGAGGATTGCTCAGAATGGGACTTCCTTAGCAGCCATGCTTGTTCTCCCATTTGAGGATATTGCTGAGAATATTTCATAGAGACAGCAAAATCATTTGCAGAACACTTTAACTGCTAAATAAATATTTTACTGGCAACTTCTGAAGCATCATAAATGCAGTCAATATAAACAAAACAATGTGGAAACAAGTTAAGTTTAAGCAATTGCTGGCTAATTCATTGTGAAACAGGACTCTGGTTTGCATCAGGAAACATATTAGGATTTGGAAATTCTGATTTCTTCCCACTCTAATAGGCAAATATTCTTAGCTTGTTTGCAATTTCTGCCAACAAAAAGCACATTAGATCTGCAGGCCATGTGATGCAGCTGGGAAGCACTTAACTAAGTGCCAGTTATTAAGTTCTTTTTATTGTCATTAATTTTAAATTTGTGATCATTGCTTATAAAAGGTGATGGATATAGAGACCCCGGGGTGTGGGATGGGGAAATTGTCTTTTTGGCAATGGAACAAAAATGCCATGTGCTGTGGTAGCAAAAGCATATTCCATTTTTTCCTGCAATTCTTCCATGGTGACTCATTCTTCTAAATACACCCAAATGTGGTAAACTCCAATCACGTGGAAATCATCTGTGCTGTCCCCACCTCCCCAGAGTATTCTGCACTTTATTAGGTGTTTGTTTCACCACAAGAGGGCACATGTTTTTATAGGAACCACACATGCACTATCTCAGCCTTCCTTTAATTGAACTGGTTAGCATGAGGTTCATACTTGTGAAAGGCTTTGTCTCAAGCAGGGGTGTCAAACTCACGGTGTCACATGATGTATCACGACTTTTCCCTGACTTCACTAAACCAAGCAGGGCCAGGGCCAGCACATGATGCATCAGGCCCATGGGCCGCGAGTTGACACCCCTGGTATAGAGTCTGCACTATGTACCTGGATAGATTTGGAATGTTAAATATGCAAAGAAATTTGTCTTATGTGGAAATTCTAGCCTATAAAATGTAGGTTAGATGATCAAAGATTTCCTTCATGAGAGTGTTTTCCTCTATTTATTTGTATATTTGTGCCAAATTTTCTTCTCACTTGGCAGTTTTGTGCAAAATTCTTCTTGTAGTTATATTTTAGTTTGTTTATTTGCATCTCAGTGAATGAATTTCTATCAAGTTGAACATTTTCATTATCAGTGGTAACGGACATCTTTTCATACTCAAGGTGTCCAATTATCATTGGCAAACATGAGATGAACCCACAAAGAATCTGCTTGAATAATTCCTTCCTTCCTTCAGCAACTTGGTTGGTTTCCTTTGTCTGTCCTTTGTCACTTTTGAAGGATCTGAGAGAGATGCAACCTCTGGGACAATGTTTCTCAACCTAGACAACTAAGATGTGTGGATTTCAATTCCCAGGATTCCTCACCAGCAAGGAAGATGAGCTCTACTCAATTATCTTCCTCTTACTTTGTGGAGCCATTGCAACATCAGAAAAAAAATCACCATAAACCTCATAATGTTCTCTTAGGGGGAAGGAGGACAGGATGGGCCCAGTTAAGCATTATAACTTTTTTGTTTTGTCACTTGCTTTTGAAATCATCTCTAGTTGGACCACCTATGTAAGGAGAAACTGTCAGATCTTCATGGTAGGCCAAGTCAAGAAAGAGACACTGCAGGTGTTTTATTGCTGCACACTATATTAGCAATCTTGAAAATCTGTTCAAAACCTTTGCCCTACTTTTAAGGGCCACGAGGGCAACAGTGAGACTGTTTCAAATTTCTTCTACATAGAGCTGAGCAACCATTTCATCTTTTTCACTTTCTTCCAGAATAAAATAGAAATGATATTATTTTTAATGCCACCTTTATTATTTTTATAAATAACCTGAGGCAGTGAATACATCTGATATTCCTTCCTCCTTCTATTTTTCCTCACAACAATAACAACCCTGTGAGGTGAGTTGGGTTGAGAGGGTGACTGGCCCAAAGTCACCCAGCCTGTTTTTCTTGTCTAAGGTGGAAGCAATTTTGGTGTATACATGATGTACAATAACAATAAAGGCTATACTAAACTAGAACTCATGGTCTCCTAGTTTCTAGGCCAACACCTTAACTATTACACCAAACTGGCCTATTTCTTGTATTCTCAAGCCCAAGAAAAGTATCAAAGTTAGTACTATGCTACAGTAAAAACACTATATGTAATAGTAATGAAGAACACATTGATCTGCCATCTGAGGCCACATTTGGTATTTTGTGAACTGTAGTTCATATATAGAAGTGGAGACCATTTTCCTCATGTGTGGGATATAATTCAATTGCATATGAGTCATTTAATGTATACCACAGTTCCTATGATTTCATTTTTCTTTTTCTGCATGTAATATGGTTAGAAGAAAAAAAAACCCTTCTATTTTACGGGGTGAAAAAAGATTGTTC
>JANHZT010003508.1:27245-48696 GCA_032468215.1 Stegonotus admiraltiensis | reverse complement strand
TTTTGGCCCACAACAATTAAAACACCCCTTTTAAAATTCAGATTAAAATTAAGCAATTGGAGAAGTTAGGCCAGCCCAGCTTGTTGAAATAAAAAAGCACGGCAAAAAGCACGGCAGAAAGTGCGTAAATCCGGAATCCTCCATATCTCCGGGGGGAGCTCATTCCAGAGGGCAGGTGCTCCCACAGAGAAAGCTCTCCCTCTGGGGGCTGCCAGTTGACATTGTTTGACTGATGGCACCCTGAGGAGCCCCTCTCTGTGGGAGCATACTGACCGGTGGGAGGCTCTCGGTAGCAGAAGGCGGTCTTGTAGGTACCCAGGTCCTAAGCCATGGAGCTCTCTGAAGGTATTCACCAACACCTTGAATTGCACCTGGGGGACCATCGGAAGCCAGTGCAGCTCGCGCAGGAGAGGTGTTACATGGGAGTGCCATGTCACTCCCCCAATCACCTGCGCGGCCACATTCTGGACCAGTTGGAGCCTCCAGGTGCTCTTCAAGGGGAGCCCCATGTAGAGAGCATTACAGTAGTCCACACGGGGACAAGGGCATGAGTGACTGTGCGCAGGGAGTCCCGATCCAGAAAGGGACGCAACTGGTGAATCAGGCGAACCTGAAAGCCCCCCTGGCCATGGCCATCACATGTTCTTCTAAGGACAGCCGTGCATCTAGGAGGACACCCAAGTTGCGAGCCCTCTCTGTGGGGGCCAATGACTCACCCCCAATAGTCAAAGATGGCACCAGCTGACTATATCAGAATGCCGGGAGCAACAGCCACTCAGTCTTCAAAGGATTGAGCTTGAGCCTGTTTCTCCCCATCCATATCTGCACAGCCTCCAGGCACAGGGACATCACATCAAGGGCATCATTGGGGTGGTTCGGGGTGGAGATGTACAGCTGAGTGTCATCAGTGTACTGATGGAACTTCACCCCGAAACCATGGATGATCTCACCCAGCGGCTTCACATAAATGTTGAACAGAAGGGGCAAGAGGACCAACCCTTGCAGCACCCCACGCACAAGGCACCTTGAGGTTGACCTCTGTCCCGTTAACACAAACTGCGACCAGTCAGAAAGGAGAACCACTGCAACACGGTGCCCCCCACCCCTAACCCCTCCAACCGGCGCAGCATACCATGGTCGATGGTATCAAAAGCCACTGAGAGATCTAATAAGACCAGGACTGAAGAACAACCCCTGTCCCGAGCCCTCCAGAGATCATCAACCAAAGCAACCAATGCCATTTCCGTGCTGTACCCGGGCCTGAATTCCGACTGGAATGGATCTAGATAGACAGCTTCATCCAGGTACTGGGGGAGCTGTCGCACCACCACACTCTCAACAACAAAAATTATAAACACAATTTATTAAGATTGTCATATTGTATGTATGTACACATGTATAAAATAGCTATGTATGTAATGTTTAACAATATTTAATTGTGGAAAGTAAACCAAAGTATAGTGTTTTCCATAAGTGTGTGAGAACAGGAGAAAATGATATATTTGACTCCTAAGTAACAGTACATAGGATAGAAACCAGGTTATGAAAAAAGAAACATTCCTGAAAATAGAAGATACTTGCACATTATAACTCTGGATACTTAAAAAAATCCAACGGTTCGGGTTCTTTCTCTTCATATGTCAAATTTCCCATTAAATATGAACATATAACCAACATTGATGAAATTGAAAATTTGGACTTTAGTGATCTATTATTTTCAAGGAAACTAAATCATAAGATTGGAAGCTAATCTCACATTTTCCTTGTTTTAAACTTTTATTCTGAAGGGATAGACCTGCCATTCCAATACGAAAAAGTATAAAAGGCTACTTTTTTTCTTTATACATTTGCTTTTTCTTTCAGAAATTGTTTGAAATAGTGGCAATGGAATAAAAACTATACCAGCTGGATTGTTTTACATCTATTTCTAGCATTTATCTGACAAGATACTGGACTGATCTATCTACCTTACAGTTTTCTCTTCCCTTCTGTTCTGAGCCCACATTAGTCTTGATTTTTCCACACTTGGAAGTTTTGTTTTTTGAAATAAGCATTGTTTTGTCCTTATTTCACACTACAAGTAGGTTTGCTTTAGAATGTTTATGTTGCTTTTATTATAAGTTGTATATACAGTAACTGTCTGAAGATTTAAACAAATGCTATGTTTTAACATAAACAAAAGGCAGTTAAAAATAAAATAAAACTTAAAGACATTGCACTTTTGAGGTGGACAAATTTTAAAGTTTTAAGAAAGAAGTTTCATAATGTCATTTTTTTAAAAAAAATAGTAACAATGGCAATAATTTTATTGAACTGATTTTTTTTTACAAATAACTCCTGGTTTTTGAAATTTCCAAGAATGTAGTACAAGGTAACATATTAAAAAAAGGTGTGTGCGGAAAGGGAAAGTATTTCTTTAATCCAGAACTTGTTCTTTATGTCCTAAATACAGCTTATTTCATTTTTTTTATTAAATTGGGGGAAAAATGAGCATTTCAAGAGCAAAAACTTACACAGAAAGGTGATTTCAGACACCTCTGCTTGGACAGGTTCTCTGAGGATAGACTGTATGTCCTTTCCAAATGAATAATAAAAAACCTTAGATTGGCTCTTACTGATTTACTAACTTTAAAATCTTCCTTCAATTCTCAGATCAACTTAAGAGCCCCTTAGCACTTGAAACATTCATGATTTGCATAGAGTGCAAAGCAGGAATCTGAGGAAGATATGACTAAAAGTGGGGCAGACAAGGCTAAATAGATCGAATTTCCCCCCTGCCCACAAATTCAAACAAGTAGGAGAAATTCTTAACATTAATGGTTATTAAGGAAGAAAATGATCTGCCAAGAACAGTGATGGACTGTCTCTCTGGAAACTTTCCAGGTGGGGTTTGATTGGCACCTTTCAGAGAAAGCTTAGTACATCTTTGCACTGAGCTGTGAATCATTTCTTTACATCTTATAGAATCTCTTATGCTGTGTACATCTGAGGACTGAAACTGTTGAAGCTACAGCTTGTATATAATAAATGAATATATAGAGTCATGAGTTCCTAGGTTTGTTGACAAACTTAGTGTTCAAATCGTATTTGCATATCATTGAAGAATCTATGAAACTGCTGCAGCATCACAATGTGGCACAATGTACTTCAGGTCCTGTCTTGGCCTGAAATGTAACAGAAATGAGTAAATGTTCTGAAAATTTGGACTCCATTTAATATCTAGGAATACAATTTCTAATCTTTGAGATTAATATTGACTTGTCCCCTAATATGTTTAATGTGGAGTACTTAGGGAATCTGAAGGTAAAATACCCACTTCTCCAAGTATAACACTTTACTGCTGATTCAGAGGATGGGTACATTTTGTTATGAAATGGCCAGATTCTTCATAACACAAATATGCACCTTATACACATGAGCAAAGCTTTCCTTGAGCAGAGAGAGAAACTATGCTGGCTCCCATCTGTATGGATGAGACTTCTGAAGTCTAGTATAAGCAAATAGAAGCATAGGAGCTACTAACTACAGCAAAGTTTGCATCACTTGTTGGACTAGTTGATTCTTTATCCAGATCAGTTCTGGATTGTCACGTTGCATTGACAATTAGATGCTGATTTTTAGCTGTAGTTTTCACACTGCATTTTTCCTTCATTCTAGCCATGGTAGCAAACTTGTATCTCTAGAAGCATGCACTCATGAGCTTAACAATAGAGGACTCAAGGATGATCAGGCAAGTTGCATTTATTGCAACTATGGTAAGAGGCCTTATAATTATGAAAACCAGCTATTTGTATGTCACTTTGTATGACATACAGATTTATATGTCACTTTCAATATTAAAATCCTACATCTCTTTATTCTGTTCTGAAATGATAAATTTTCTGATACCAATTTGTGCACCATGGATTTGGAGACCACCTTTTTTGGGGGGGTGGGGGTTAGCTATTCCTTCAGATCTCTTAAAATGTATGCTCCATCGAAGCATATAAATTGGGGCAAATCAGTTCAAACAATAGTTTGAAGACTGTAATAATCACAACAATATAAGAAACATACAGTTGGAAGTTGCCATATAGGCCATCAAATGCAATCTTCTGTTCTGTACAGGAAATCAAGATGAAACAGCTCAAATAGAAGGCTGTCTAGTCTGTATCTTAATGCATTCAGAATAAAGCAATCCATACTTAGAAAACATGAGATAATGTACATGCAGTTAATATTATCTATGATATATAAGCAGAATTTTGAAAACAAAACTTATGAGAAAATTTATAAATAGCAATTCAGTTCAAACTGAGATGAAGAGAATTTTTTAATTGCTATAAGGGAAATCTTCCTTTCAGATTAGTAGAAATGGATATTTTGTTGACATTTTTAGTCACATAACTGTTTAGTGCAAGACTGCTATGTAACTACAAAGGGGATAGCTTTTTCAAAGGCCTTATTCCTAAGAGGATGTAAATATTGATTATATTGGTGCCTGGTTAAAACTTTTTTATTTACACATGTCTTTTAGTTTGACTAAATTATTTTAGCTTTTAACACACACACACACACACACACACACACACAGTCACAGCCACACAGAGTACATACTGTACACACACACATACATATGGACAGACAGACATATATATGTTGTGTGTGGGTATACTGTTTACCACTCTGGAAGTTATTGGATGAATTGTAATATGAAAATTGTTTCAACAAAATGAAGAAGTGGAAAAAAATGATAACTAACTCACTCGTATTTATTTCACCAGTATCTTTTTCTTTCTTGTCTTAAAATGTAATATGTCCTATTTAGAGGTAGGTCACTTCCAATAGCCCTTCCAAAATGTATTATGTAAAATTGTCTGCTATTTACCGAATAAGTTACTTATTTCAGGAATTCAGCCCTACACAGTAAGGCATTCATTTTCCTAAAGCTGCAACCAAAACATGTTGATAGCATCTTAGGAATGAATATTGGAATCACCAAGCAATGATCCATGAGGTTATGTTTTATAGACTTGAAAAAACAAAACATTTTTATCAAGCACAATACGGATGGTTACCATAAAGCAAAGATAAGCTTTTATATCTCTTAACTTACTTATGCAGTGCTTTCCATATCAAAAGAGTGTAATCTATGAAATTCACAAGTATTTTTCAAAGTACAACTTATACATAGATCATACAACATGGAATATAATGCATTGAAAACAAACAAGAAAAAGTTTATAAGATGTAGAAACAAAAATTAACACAGCTTGAATACATTTGCCCCAATTTCTTGGCAAATGACTTACCTTGTACAACTAGTGATAATTAAGAGGTAACTAATCATATCTCTGCTCTCATTTCAAGTCCTCTGTCCTTCACCTTAGTGGAAGAGCAGAAAGTAATAAACTAACACAAAGAAAAACAAAATCCCGTTTTTCCTGGAGTACCTGGAACAGTCCTGTTCTTGGAGTGCTGTTCTAACTCTTCCTTCTGTATCCAGAGGTTAAAAGACCACATTGATTTTCACTTTTGGTTTTCTACAACATAGCTGAATCAGTTAAGGTACTGTGTAGGTATCTAAAATTACCTCAGGGACTCTGGATGTTAACTCTGGATGGGGATCTGAATGTTAATCCTGGCCCCGAAATGACTTTATTTCAGAGTTCATAATATATAATGAACTTTTAAATGATCCAGTTCAATATGTTGAGCAAGTGAGATTGTTAGATTAAACTGGATTGGTATCACTCCTCTTCCATCTTCCTGTGATGTTTATTAAGGAATAGGGTATCATGTGGGAAAGCCAAACAGCTGCCTATGGCTTCAAGTACAGAAGGTTTTGTGTGAGATTCACTTTTGGTTATATTTATTTCTTAGGTAGATGAGGTAGCTATAACTCCTATATGAAAAGTCATGAGATTAAATTCAAGAGAAAACAGACGTAGTCTTAAATCCTCATTAAATTGAAGCTTAACAATAAGAATCATGACCATTCCAATACAATAATTCCTAATATAGTTAGCAGCAAGTTTTGATACTACAGTATTCACCAAGTAATTGGTTCCCAATTTTAAATACTAAGTTAATGCCATACCATTAAAAGAATATTGACCAGAAGGTCTCTTCTAGTAGTACGATTCTATGATCTTACCCACATTAGAACAAAACTGGAAAAGTGGTGCTTTCTCTTGTGAGCCTTTTTTTTCTCTTTGTAGTTCAGAAGAAGTTTCTACTGTCTCTGCAAGAACTGTATGCAGAGATAACTAGGAGAGGCAACATCAAGCTATTTCCCTGGAAGATGCCATTTTAACTCCTAGTTAAGCTTCCCAAGAAAGTCCACAAACCCTGGTGACTTCTGCCTGAGTTGTTATCTAAATATTGTTTCTGCTATTCTTGTGTCTAAGTCAGTGTCCATGACATTTCTATCCATGAAAATCAATCACTCAACCTAACTGGTACTTTAGAAAATGACTGAAAAGTTGTCATTGTGTGAATTGTACTCCCAAGACATTTGTCCAACTTTTAGTGGAATCAGTGGTTACTCTAGAAATGTTTTTTAACAGTTTAGACTAAATTAACATCAATAGCAAGCTGGTTAGATTGCAAAACCTGAGTTCTGCAGTCAAATTATATATATATCACGTGACTTCATATTGTTTACTCCCATAATTACTGTTTGAAGTAATTATGGCAGTTATAGCATAGTAAGTTCTCAGAGATACAAAAAAACATGCATACAACTCCTATTCCTACTTCCCATTTTCATACTTCCTGCTCCTTTTTCACCGAAACAAAATGTAGATGTAATAATACACAGTCAAGTTAGAATATTATTTAAAATGGCAGCAGCCCACAACCTTTTGAGCACCAGGGACCAGTTCAGTGGAGATTTTTCCATAGACTGGAGGGGCATGGTTTTGCATGCTGCCTGCATCCCACAGATGGGGCTTCACTTGTTTGTGGGACCCAGTTGCTGACATACTGTGGACCGGTGCCAGTCCATGGACTGGTGTTTGGGGACCCCTGCTGTATGGGGCACATATATAAATCCCAATTGCCTTTTACACAGATTTTGTTTCTCTTGGTATTGTTTTGAAAAGCTGATTGGTATTCTAATATAACATATTCTTGATCAAATACTATATCTTCTAGTTTCAGAGTTCTAGTGCTGGTTAGGATCAAAAGCTATAGAGGGAGCTTTTATTTGCTCCTTTCCCCAGATTTTTGTCTCAATATGTTGGAAGGGAATTAAAGTTGCCATAGTTTGCCTGTTTCAAATGTGCATGTATCCATCCATTCTCTCATCATCCTCTTTAGCTTCTGCTGGAAAGCAATCACTGATATTTGGTCTGATTTGATTTAAAATTCTCTTGTTTAGTGATCCCTTGATTTTTTTAAAAAAAAATAACTGGCATCCCATCAAATTTATCCAATGTCTATGGCAGTATTCTTGGGATATTCCACTTCTGAGATTAAGTTATAATTATTGCATGCTTCATATTTATAATTTAAAGTATATACTAATATAATGGAGATATTTTCATGACCAGAACTGTGATATTTCACCTGTTCTTGGTCGAGCTGGCACAGCTACAAAATCTTCTGTATTAAACCTGAAGTTGCCTGCGTAAACCTGACGTTAGATAGGCAACTCTGAGATGAGACACGTTTTGTGGCCTGATCTGCTTCCTGATGGATGGATGAGGGGATGGATGGATCGTCTTTGTTTTCAGTCTCCATTTTGGTAGACTTGCACCTCTTGCGCTATTATCCAATTGATATTTCAATACATGCAATAAGGCTCTTAGTTAAGTATATTGGATAAGCCTTTCATAGTACTTCTTTATGAGAGATGCCTGAAACATTTTTATTGGGAAAGGTTCAATATTTCTAATATTTACTAATATTTATTCAAGACATTTTGTGTTCCTCACATTTGCCAATATGCGTTCTGATAATATTCCATATTAAATTCAAGAATTCCAAAATGTATTAAATGAATAGACACTTCAGTAATGTCCAACAGATAACTAAAATTGAAATTTTATTCATTTTAATAATATTCAGACAATTCTCTGACAAGACTTTACTGAAATATGAAGTGCAAATGGGAACCCTGTAGAATGTTGATAAAAATTGTACATGACATTTTAAGCGCCACAAAGTACACACTGAAAACTCTGAAAGTATATAGGCATAGCAACATGCAAGTGTCATGTACTTAACATTACAATATGCATTTTGTTCAGTAAAAATTATGAAATAACGAGAAACTGTGCTTCCATTGTCAGTGCTGCATTCTTAATTCCTCTGTATGGAATTAAGTGATGTAGTGTCCAAAACATAGCTGAAATTGCATGTCAGTTACACTGTAGTTCTTAGGCCAATGTAGTCACTTTTCAGTTAGCTACCAACCTGGGGAAAGAGTTTACCAGTCCCATTGGTCTAGCAGTCCTGGATCAGATAGGACAGAAATATTTATGTGTTATAACAATGAAAACTTATAAGTGGATTCCCCAAAGTTGAAAGCCTAAACATGAAATGAATGGGGAATACCTTATAACTTGGCAGTTGTGGACCTATTTCAGTGGGACAAATGGAATTCACCACCTTATTTACTCATAAAACACCTTTTTCAGATTTGTTTTGGTTTTTGTTTTTAAGAAGAAGAGATTGAAAGAAGGAAGAGATAATTGCAAAAGACTTTGAACATCCCAACTTTTGGTGAAACTATAAAGTGCATTTTGAATTTAAAATGCTGGGAAACTATATAGTGCATAGAGTTGTTTTTTTTAATAGTGCTGCTTTCTCACCTATAAAATTGTAAGGCTGGTAATAGAAAATGAGGATCTGCTGAATTTGTACAAATTGTCTCAAAAGAAAGCAGTCCTTTGGCATCTCTGTATATGTATGCATGCACTTTATAGTATGGAAATGCAGAAAATATATAAAATATAATTAAAGTATATACATATTATTGCTAAATTAATCAGATGCTTACAGAAAGTGTATAATTTGATTATCTATGTTTCTAGAATAAAAAAAATACTATAATTTACTTATCAATGCATCATTCTTTTATAAATATTTTTTCTAATTAAGACACATTTTCAGATTGAAATACTATAAAGAAATATTAATGTATAGTGCATTTGTGATTAGTACAGTGATTGTAAATCTTGTGCTAAAATAAAATCTTTTTGGAAAAAGTTGATTTCTGTATCCACATGAAAATGCCTGTTAATTGGGCAGTTTGTCTACATTCTAAAAAAAGAAAGGTAAAAATAATTTATCTGAAAAGTTTCTATAGCTGTGTTATAATAAATTCAACTGGAATTTGCCAGGTTGGCTTCAGCTAACTTAAAGGATTGGGGCCAGAACTACCAGTGTTATCAATATGGAATTATCTTCTTTCATGCAGGTTCTTGAGCATACTTCGCAGGCAAATTATATGAAGATACGTTTATTGCATGAATCACTGCACATTGGATTAGAAAATTTGTGTTTCTTGCTGTGTTTGGTGTATTTTCACATATAATTTTTGAAAACTAGAATGCTCAAAATGCATATGTAACAATTTGTTACCTATCACAGCCTTGAGATAGTAATAGTTTTGACAAGTGACTATTGTAGCATCAGTACCAATAATATGGGATATTTTTAAAGTAAGCAATTGAATAATTACAGCTACATATTTTATCTATTCTAATATATGGAAAACTACTTTATTTCTCTGGAGTTTCTTTGCTACCCTGTTTTTGTTCCAGATGCCTATGAATTATCATTCCTACCTTTCCCAAAACATTTCTATGCATTTTGGGCTCCTGAAAATGCTGTACAAAATGAAGCACACTATAGTAATGGATTGGTGCACAAAAACGGATTACTTGGAGATGGGTTTGCATGTTCAAATGCAGATTGGACTGCAAATCTTTTGAGAATAAGTGATATGTACTTCATACTGAGCATACTTAACATTTTGATGTCCTTTCAGCTTTCTCTTTTCCACTTAGCTTGCCCAAGCATTTGTGCATCCAGCTGCTAATTACCACTTTCCTATAGGATAATAAATAAGATAAAATTGGCCATTAGGAAGATTTACATGATATCTGCAGCAGAAACCTGAGCACTGAACCTGTGGCTCTAATAATGTATTCTTAGTCTATAGAATATATCTATACTATCTACTTTCATGCAGGACTTGGTACATGTATAATGAAGACAGTCAAACAAGGTTTAGTCTGACTTAGCAATGAATTGAGTGCATGTAACTATAGAAGACTGTTGTTTGCATACATGGAGATGGGTTATAAATGTTCTAAGGGACAGAAAAGCTATACATTTTGCTTAACTGGCTCCTTAAGTGAAAGTTATTGTAAAGGGAATTGACAAAAGAAACCTAATGATACTTGAGATATTTGAAACCATTCAGTTATAGCATTTTTTTTTTACAAAAGTGTAGTCATATTTAGGGTATCACAGCTTGTGGTTGGTACCTGCTTTAGAATTAACCAAAAGAAGGTGGTTTGGTAGACAAGATTATTTTTCCTTTTTCCTAATTTTTCAGAGCCCTACTAGGCAGTAGGGCAATTGCTTGCCTGTCTAGAATTCTTTACAGCAGAAAATATTCCATTAATTTCTTATTAGAAATTACTAGAGGAAACTAGCAGATAGCAGCCTAAGCTTTCAGTGTTGACCCTTAAAGCAGTTTATTCATACTGTAATTTGCAATGCTTCATAATGCTGTTATCTGAGCCGCTCTTATCTGAAAGTAAAATAATTTCAATCAAATAAATTATATGTTGAAATATGTATATAATATATTATTTTAACAAATATAACATTAATATTTTGTTTAAAACAATGGCACAATGCATTACCTCAGTTGGCTCAATTGTGAAAAGTGAGGAGATTCAATGCAATCCTCTTGAGCAATCTGGAGACCCAAAGTGCATCAGTGCCATCAAATGATTCTTGCCAAGATTACGATAGCTGGATAACCCAATAAGGGATCCTTTGCATGTAAGTCAGTCAGAAATCTCCATTATACAAACTATAGCCCAGGCATTATGTCCTACAAGCATAGCAGATACATATACACTTACTGCAGCCTGATATCTACAAAGTCAAAATCTTTAGGTGATTAAAGTATCTCAAGATGCCAATAGAAGTACAGTTAAAAACAAATTAAAAAACACCATCATTATTAATAGTAATAATAATAAATTTAAACCTCAGATTTATTTTAGGAATGTATTACAACTGACCAACAGAAAATAGATTAAGTGTTTCAGTGCTTTGGGCAGTAACGATAGTGCTTCAGAGAAGGACAGCTATGGCTGAAGTTTGGAAGCTTTGTGAGGTTCAATTTCACAATCTCTGTGATTTTTTGTTTTGTTTTGTTATCTCATTACTTTAAATGCTTTTGGAAGCTCATGTTAGAAAAAAATGATGAAATTAAAAAGATTAATATTATATAAATTTACATTTGTGGGAAAAATAACTTAATAAAAAAAGGCATTCTCTGCTGTTTGATGGAAGCATTTTGTACTCACTATGTAAGATTATCTAGGGTTATTGGGAAATAAACAGCAGAAATTCTAGGTGAGATACTTCGGTGAAATAAGGTTCAGGTTATTTCTTTGGCTGTCTTTCCACTGCTCACACTAAAAATACTAGAGCAAATGGCAACATTTCATCTAGGAATGCAAGGTTCCCTCAAGGAAGACAAAAACTGCCAGGTTCGGGTTAGATATAGATTTCTAAGCAGTTATGAGACCTTTCTGGCAGCAAAGGTATTAGCAGGTAGAGGTCTTTGCTCAAAAGGTATTCGAAAGAAGCCCGATGACACCCAAATAAGAAAATAGACCAAATGGATTGATGGTTAGGTTTTAAAAATAACTCACAGTAAATTAGAGAATTGGGAAATATACATATTTAAAGATGACAGTTTTGCATGTATTGTAATAATTCATGATTGTAACTGCAAGCTTTTATCTCCTACCTTATAAAATAATCAAAATTCATATTATAAATACATGTGTTTCCAATATCCATACAGAGAAAGCACAAGATACTTACATGTAAGTACACTGTGGTCACCTATATTTTTGCATAGTTTTTAGCATGTACTTTGTGCCACTTAACTCAAAGCATTACTTGGATAATTTCTATTTCAAGCTTAGTCACATAGTTTCTTAGTAGCTTATTTATTATTATATAAGTGTTCACATTTATTATAAATCATTATCTCTAATGATTAAGAAGATAAGATTTAAGACCATTTTGGAGAAAACTAGTCTGACCATGATAATTCTTTGTAATTGAATGTTTTGTTTTCAGTTGATTAGAATTGCCACTATTCAATGGAATAATAAATGTAAGAATTTTATATTCCTCTTGGTAACACTTTATAATAAGTGGCACTAAATTACACAGTAACTACAATGTTACATGGAAGCACATGTAACATATGTGATGATCAAAATGGCTAATGTATGTATGAATACATAGTAAGCAATGCTTTTACAACAAAACATTATATAAGCTCCCATTGTTTCTTTTCACTGAGAGATTCATCACAGATAGGTAGCCTACATTGGGAACTATTAACTGAAGATGTCCAATTCACTGGAATAAATGGTAATATGATTTTTCCACATTTGATTTTAATAACAGGAAATTTCAGTGTAAGATGGTTTCCCTGTGAAAAACAGGTAAATGGTTAGGATTAGGGTTAAGATGGCTCTAGAAACTATTAAATTTGCAAATGGCATTCCAGAATGAAAGATAACAGATCCATATATTCTGAGATGCCATCTTCTATTTTTATTTAAAAAAATAAAGAATTATAATGATTGCAAAAGAGAACAATAGTAATCAGTAACAACTTGATGTGCTGGATTGATGACAAAAATACATTCTCAGTGACAACTATCTTGGTTCAAGTTTCATTAGTTGCTGTATTCAGATCATGATTATTTATACCTGTCTTCTATGATAAAGCAGGCAATTAGATTATCATAAAATTTTAGCGTCTTATTCTAATGTATTAATCTAAACTTGGATTTCCCAAAGTGGATTTAGAATGATATAATCACCTTCCTTTATTATTCATATAAATTATACAAGGTGTTGAACACATGCATTTCTCCCTGGATGGGTAAAACTTGTAAATGTATATGTCCCTCTTATTCATCCTATTACACTGAACATTCAGTTTGCACAAGGCCATCTTCTAACTGGTAGTCTTCCAGATACATTGGCCTATAGCTTCCATCACCCTGACAACATGACTCTGCTATGCAGCAACCAGGGAATTGGTTAAGAAAACAAAGGTTTATATTGAAGCTTTAGTACGTTAAGTACCTAAGAGCAAACCTAAGAGCAAATATCTTGGCCAACATGGAATCTACCATGTCCTCTCACTACCTGGCTTTTCCCATGTTTTTCTGAACTGTACTGGTAGAAAAGGCACTGAAATAGGAAGCAGAATTATTTGGGATCTGCTCAAGTGCTAGTGCAAAATCAACACAATTGAAGGACACTGATTAAAATGAGGCAGCATTACTAGAATTATAGCTCCAAATTTAAGAGTTTTTACATGGGATAAGTAAACTCAGTTGGATTTCATGCTGTAAAATCAAACAATGGTAAGAAAAAGTGTCAGCATTATTTTTGAAAATAATCTGATATAATATTGCTATTTTATCTAAATGTGACTGAATACATTAAAACAGAGAAAAGTGGAGAAAGATTAAGGGCCAAAATCCTAGATTAAAGTTTGCTCATTTATGGAATGTATCATTTTAAATAAAGTATATTTTTTATTCTGTTCCAAAAGCTTCCTTTGCTCTCAAATAAAAGATTGAGAGTGTCTGATTTTACTGGGTGTTAGAAAGTGATAATAGATAGTAATTTTTCATTCTGGTGGACTTTCTCATTGCCTTTTAGCCTGCTGTACATCTCAATGTGCAAGGAAAGATTTTTTTTAATCTACTACAAGCAAAACTTAACAGTCTAATTCCTATCTCTGTTGCAGAATTCCATGTTTTCTGTAACCTACAGTGACTAAACATTTTGAAATGCTTACATTGAAAGATGCCTAAAGAAATCTTACTTCATAGGGATGAATAAGTAGGTAAGTATTTATATATAATTTAAACATAATAGAATTGAGAAAACGTATGGATGTGTAAATATAACACCAGTAGGCATATAATTTTAGTAAACATAATCCTAATGCAGCAAGGCACCTCAACACATGTTTAAGTGCATTGCTGGCCTTTACCTTAGTTCTACAAATCAGTTTTTGAAAACATGACTAATGTTATAAACCTATACTAGCTTCAATGTGTCTAGTACTTCTACCTGATTCTCTCAAATTACCATACTAGATTATCATATTATTGCATTTTTTCCACAGATTTTTGAATGAACTGTAAAAAACAAGCATGCAATCACATCAATGCAGACGTATTTCTTTAAAATATCATACTGTATATGATTTATTATGTTAACACTCAACCACATCATATTATTTATGTTCTGTATACTTTGAAAAAGTGCTGCTTGATTGATGGTCTCTCTCTCGCTCGCTCGCTCTTTTTTTTTTCTCATTGAAATTAACAAAGTAATTTTTTCCCCATCTAACAAAAACAATTTAAAAACTACTATTGTCCTTAAAAGGTGTATAGCCTTCGGATAAATAATCTGACACAATACCTTTGATTTCCATTGACTGTGACACATGATGCCATATTCAAATGTTACCCACCCTCCTTCCATTCCCCACACAAAAAATAAACCCCAGGACTTAATTCTTTACAATAGGCCATTATGCTTTTAGACTTCACCAGTAATAGTTTCTATATAGAAATGTATTCCTCTTTTTTGTCTTATTTTTCAAAAAGTTTGCAGTGCTTTGGAGATAAATAAGAATTTCTACAATTTTAGTCAATTATGTTTACACGGAACCAGGAAGTAAGAGCTTATCTGGTTATTTTCATTTATTTTTATTTTTATTTATTTGTTGTTGTCTTTTTTGGTCTGGAAGAGGAATATTTTATTTGGATTAGACTTTTTAAAAACATTATTATTATCCTAAGCTGTCCTTTTGCCCCACACTCAACATAATATCAAAGAGAGATCTTTACTGTGGAGCTAAAAGCATGGCATATATTCTTGATCATTCACTGTGACATAAGTTTGTACCTCACAAAATGCATAGACAGAAATTTAATATAAAGGATTAGTCATTTACCATATACACAAAACATAGAGAGTTGTTGTTGTAACATTTTCTGTTTGGGGTTTGGCAAATCCAACATTGATAAGCAGCTCTGGAACTGCCAAATTATATACTGAATTTTTTAGTAACTTAATATTTAATCATTAATGTGGTTGTAAGACAAAACCTGAGGCTGTGCACTGGTTGTTAGCTTAAAACTACCTTTCCATATAACATTGTGCTTCCATTGTATAACAAAGAGAAATTAACTGGAACTAGAAAAATTTGTTGCTGAACAGTGCTAGGACATACAGACAAAAAATACTAATACATGTTATCTACTCAGAATATTAATTTAAGTTATATCTAAAGGGATATAATGGACATTAGAAAATGCTTACTTGTGACTGACTTACCTACAGCCCCAAAAGTTAAATATGTATCAAATAATGTTTAATTGGATTTATTATATGCACTATATACAGATATTAAAATGCCTTGCAGTTTTGCCCCATGAACACGTTCAATTTGCGTAGGCAGATAGACCCACATGAAGCAAATAAATTAAAAGGAATACAAATTATAGAAATATATATGGAAGTCTTTACGATTCTAGGAGCAGTAAAAGAGCTGGACAACCATTTTCAAAATGGAGCTACATAATCCATCACCTTGGATTCTGTGTAGACAGGAGTGTATGGTGTTGATTACCACACAGAAGTTGCTTTTAATACCAGTATTTCATTAAATAAAAGTTCTGTTCATACTCCTTTGCTGCCATTTGCAAACACACAAGAAATTATAGTAGAATGATTTCATTAGTGTTTCTTAGGGCATAATGTTTCAATGCTCGGCTGATTTTGAATTACAGACGATATATAAAACATTCTTTGTAAACCTCTAATCTTACTTGTAATGGTTTATGTAAGTACATTTAGGTCCTCACCTAAGAACATTTGCTATGAAAATGGTCTGATGCAATATAGGTAAGGACCATATTAAAAGAAAAGAAAAGGAACACTTTCTTTAAAATGTAGAACAACCAAATGTGAACAGATGATGATTAAATTTGTTAAGGCTGTATATTCAAGCACTGTATGTTAAAAGAGCAATGTATATGATGATTAGGCAATAAGAAATGTCCTGCATTATGAATGGTATCATAATTAAAGAAAAATTATGTTCATGGCTGATTGTTGGTACAAACTGGCAACTGAGAGCAATTATGCACTTTAACAAGGGTAGAAAGGAGACATGATAAATTAATTCAGAAAGATGAGAGCCAGTTTTCTCCAAGAGTCAGCCTTGTGAGTAGTGGTGTTCAAAGAATCTAAGTCTGCATCTATATGAAATATTCTTTCTTCTCTTCTGCATTAACTTGGCTGCCTTCTGCATTGATAATGGCTGTATCCGCATCAGGTGCATCTTCAGCTCCCTTAGCTTCATTTGTTAAATATGTTCCTGTAGGAAACAGTGTGATTAAAAGACAAATGTTAGAGATACAGGCAATTTTGATATTGCTTTAGAGATGGGATTTTCTAACAGAAAATTAATTGGTCTGGGTGTAGACCAGGTTAAAGTCTATATAGCATTCTACCAATAATTTTTCTAAGATTCAGTAATGAATCTTTCTATCATGAATCTGAATAGTATGCATGGTTTTTGTATTTGTTAAAGTAGTAGTAATTGTACAGTCCTGCTATCCTGATAACTATGTATCTATTGCACAGAAAGGGTCTGTTGTACCGTAAGCTGACAAAAATTCATTAACAAGAAGCTTTGGGGAAAGGCCTTAATTAGTTTTGGATGCATTGTGATAGAAAACATGGAACATTTCTTCATCCCCTTAAATCAATCAACCAGCATGTCCTGCAATTTCAAAATTAGCACTTTTGCAGTTCTATTCCTTCAACAAAAAAATGCTAATTGCACATAATGATTAATGCATCATTTAGAAGCAGCTACATGTTAAGACATATTCTTAGTGCCAATTCCATTTGAAATATTTTAGATAAATATGTATATTTAATTATTTTCCTGCATTCTTGCTGTAACCTGTTTTGTTCTGTTGTGCAGATCTATCTCTATTATGTGGATTTATTTGCCAGTTTACCATATACTGTACATACAGAACAGTAACATATTTATTTTTATTGATGTTTGAAACAAGTCAGTTTTAATCAATGGGAAAGGCTGCATGGTTTGGAAATTGGAACATGTGTTTTGACCTCCTAAAAATGGAGATACTTAGATCTCATACTAGACTTCTCATATAGCTTAGACTTTAGCTAAGCTAAAGTATAGCTTTTACTATAAAAACTAGTTAATTAAACTATTATCTGGAAGCTTATTTAAGTTATTGGGACAAACCCTTTGAAAACCTCTGCCAAGAGCTTTGTTAATCTTCAGTAATAGTCTAAACTTCAAATAAATCAGGAATATTTTAATAGATATTTATTCTAAAGGACATGGATATTTCTACTTATAATGCAGATGGAAAGTAATATCTATTTGGTAATATTTAATAGGAACTGGAATATTCTTGCAAAAAGACTTGAAATTAAGCTAAATATATTTCAGTTTTGCAAGCTGATATTTAATGCATACCGTCAATACCGTCTTAATATCTGATGAAATTAGGCATGGAGAATTGGTATATGCACATAGCAAATACATTCACTTATAAGGTAGAAAGCAGATACCGTTATTTAAATAATGAAGAAGAAAGAAGTTGTAATCACAATTGCTTTCTCCCTGTATAGCTTATTGTAATTAGTGAACACATATCACAGCTTTTGGATAAGGCTGACTGATGATACCTAGACACACTGTGGTAAAAACAAAAGAAATCACACTATGATTTAGTTAGATCCATGAAGCTAAATGTGGACTAGACATTTTCTATCATGTTTGATCTCTTTAAACTATACTCACAAATCTGTATGCCTGTTTACCAGCCTTTGTCATGGCTACTTTTATATTATATTATAATATATTATATTATATTATCCCATGGCTTGGGACCAGGTTATCTGAGGGACTGTCTCTTGCTGGTCACATCTACCCGACCCATCAGAGCAGGGAGGCAGTGAGTGTTGCGGGTCCCATCCCCAAGAGAGATACACCTGGTAGGATCCAAAAGAAGGGTCTTCTCCAAGGTGGCTCCCTATCTCTGGAACATCATTCCCCTAGAGATTAGAATGGCCCCGACTCTAATTCTCTTCCAGAAGGCACTGAAGATCTGGTTCTACCAACAGGCCTGGGGAACCCAGAGCGGAATGGAGCCCATTAAATGGCTTGTGTGATCTGCTGTCACTGCGGCAGGGGGTAGAAGGTGGGGGGTTATTTTGTTATATTGTACTATATTAATTTATTTGATTCTTTTTGTTAGTTTTTATTGTTTTAAATGTGGTTTTATATTCTGTAAACCACCTTCAGTTGCCATGGGCGAATAGGTAGCACTATAAATTTAATTAATTAATTAAATAAATAAATAAATACATAAATAAATAATAGCAGTGAACCACATTTGAGAAGTGAATAAAGTGCTAATAATGCTTTAGTATTTATGACAGACATATTATAATTTGGAAAGGTTAAAAATAAATAATAGTAACTTTGAAAAAAGATGAGATTATTATTTTCTGAAACAGCTTTCTCTAATCTTCTGTCATACAAATGTGCAAATTAATTTCCACCATCCTGCAGCAAATATGCCCATTTAGTTGTGAATGATAGAAATTGTAGTGAAAAAACTTCTACTTGGCACCATCTCAAAGAAAGCTGGTATAACTAAATTAAGTTGAATTAGTTTTTCCAAGACAAAGATGTTCCTTATGATAATCTCAACAAGCAGAGAATCAAACTAATAATAACAACAACATTTTGTTCTTGAACCATTGCAGCAATTAAGGGAATTGTCATCCTCCCACCCATGAAAAGGAAGAGATTCTTATTTCAGGCTAGCTGTTAAAGGATGAAAAGTTATTTAGAAACCATATTTTGAATGTAAGTATCTAGATCTAAATCTATTATATAATCATACAAAATGTGCAATAGAAAGCTGTTTAGTTGAATTTTGTATGAAACATTCTGTCCATGGTTATAAAAAGAAAAACTTAAATATCTAAAAGAGGGGGGAGGGGAGATCAAAAGATGTAAAATAACTTTTAGATAAAACTAAAAAAAAAATACATCTTTTGATCAACCTAAATAAAAGTTAAGTGAACTGTCTTGATGGTTAGAATTGGCCAAACTAGCCACTGACTGAAGTGACCTAGTTCACTCATTCATTTTCACATATCTTTGAATGATAGTATATTTTCCCTGGAAATATTAAAAAGTGTAATGATTTTGGAATTTAATAATCGGTATTTTTCTCATTATGAGTTTTTCAACACATGTTTCAGGACACCAATTTATGATTGCTAGTGGGTATTTGGGTGTTCATATACTTTATAAAGAAGATTGATATAATAAACTTCCTTAAAGAAAACAAGTAAATATACAATCATAAAAGTCTGTTGCATTGCACAAACCAATATCTTTACTGCCATTTCACTTGTCAGATCCTCTGAGTCACTGACTTCCAGCATAACCTTGGACAAATTACTAGATATTATTTTGCCACAAATAATCCATCTGTAAAATTAATGGGTTTTGCAGACACCACAAGGATCAAAACAAGAAACCTTTCTACAAACAAATAAATTCAAATGTTTCCTTATCAGAGCTGAGTTTTCATGAGATCAAGAAAAGAAGATAAAAGTTAACTTCAATTTGATTAAATCCATCCTACCTTTATGTCTTGCCAGATATCGACCAAGAAGAATTATAGAGCATAATGTGACAAAGACAACAACAGCTACTATCCCTCCTATAACAGCATGATCTGGTACATTTCTTCCAGCCAAAGTATTGGGATCTAGTGGGGAAAAAAGTAACAAAAAGGTAGATTATTCATGAGGGTATGAAATGACCCAAGTATCAACACTGAAATTTAAAATAACATGAGGGATTTTCTTTGTGTGTATGTGGAAATGGAATATGGCATTTTAAGAATTCACAGAGGAGTTATTTCCCTATTCTTTTCTTATCACCAATACAGCAGTGCTTGTAGTCCCAGAGTGATACAGCCCTCTGGACATCACAATACAAAAGCAGGACAAAAAGAAAAAGAAGAAAAATCTCTATCAGAAGTTAGTAAATGGGAAAGGTTTCTAGTTCTGTCTTCACTCTTCTATAACTGAATATCTATCCAGGGTTATTTTTAGAAGCAAAAATAAGGAGTTGAGAATTGGGGATCAGATAGAATCAGTAGAATAGACTCTACATAATACATAATTTATAGGAATGAATCTCAGTGGGAATTCTTTATATATTCCTTTTGTCATCTCTATCCTCTTTCTCTAGAAATAAAAAAAAGAGGAGAGTATAGCTGAGCAAGTCCCAGAGTTGACTGAATCTGCATGAATTGAACCAGATAAATATAAATGCAGCCCTAAAGAATATGGTTCATTCTCAACTTCTGAATTTAAAGCAGCCTTCTGATTTATGCTGGAACAAATTCAAATAGCTGTTAATAATCCATCAGTTATTTTACATTGAAAAACTTGCCATATTGACCATTTATTTTTGAGTACCTTGTTCTCAAGTACCAAAACTAGTATTTTGTCTATTAGCCTTAAAGGCAGCTTTCTACACTTGGCATTTCTTAGATATGTTGGATCTCCAGTGCCAGAATTCCCAGCCAGGAGGATGCCATGTTGGAGATGATAGCTAGGAATATTGAAGTGAAAAAAGCAGATCATGTAATGTTAAAATGTATTTGCTTGTACTTAACAAAACTTCAACTCTGTAATGATACTGTTAAAATATACTGATATTATGCTAATGGTCAAATGCATGGAATTAATTTTAGCGATTAGTTTGAAAATTGCTATGTATATTTTGTAACATCTGAGTATTGTAACCAAAGATTCTCTTTAAGAGTAGTGTTTAAATCCTGCATATGGGCTAAGGTATTGGTTGGTTCCCATCAATCAATCTGAAATACATGCATGTTAGTTTTATTTTTCTTATAGCTCCATATCTTATCTCCTGTTCCTGGTTTCCACAAAGGCTGAAGGAGAACTATGCCCCTATTTTATTGAATAGTTCTTTGTACCATCCAGGACTGTATTTTATCAGGAATATGCATTATGCAGGGACTATTACTTGTATCAAAGTAGATGGCAG
>JANHZT010003508.1:2547-20851 GCA_032468215.1 Stegonotus admiraltiensis | reverse complement strand
TATGAAGGCTATTGCTTAACGCATTGTAAGCCGCCCTGAGTCTCCGGAGAAGGGCGGCATATAAATCAAAATAAAAATAATAAAAAAAAATCATATCCCAAAAAACTCCATAGCAAAAAAACTATATTCTGTTACATGATCTAGCCATAACTATTCTTTATAAAAGTTTTTCAAAATACATTTTTTAAAGTGAAAATGTGATGTTTAAATAACTAGTTCTGTTTCTATAGGATGAGAACTTTGCTAAGTGATGAAATAAATTAATTTCACTTCTAAAAGCCTTATAATGTAGGTCTGTCTGTGTATTCTCTGTAAAATTGAATAAAATGAGGAATGTCAGGCTGATTTTGCCCCACTTTCCATTGTGTGTGTGTGTGTGTGTGTGTGTGTGTATTAAAAGTAACTTTCAGAGATACCTTTTATATTCCAAAAATGTGGAACTAGTTCAAAAAATAGTAAATATTATCATACTAAACAGGGACACACATAATGAACATTGAAACGGGGATACTTCGTGATTTATTTCTAACATAGTAAAAAAGCTTAGATGAATACTCAATTTAGATAGCTTCAAGCAATCTTTATAGTTCCTGAATTCCCAACTGTTCTGACATGGAACCCACATGCAATTTACAGGAGACTTAAGAGCTTTAAAGTGTCTGTGGCCTTTGGGACCTATTAAAGCGGCTAGAGAAAAGTCAAAGCTTGGCAATTCCTTGAGTATTTCACTTATGCTATTGCCAAGCTTTTTACTGGAGTTATTATGACAAGCAGAGGTCAGTGTATAGAAACTGCAAAGCTTAGCTGCACTGATTTAAGCATCCACAAATCTTGACAAATATCTCAGGAATTTACTTGCTGACAAAATCTGAAATTTTCCTTTCCTTTCAGACATAACTTTTGTGTAGAGATTTACTATAGAGGTATCAGGCCTGCTTTGTCCAGTTTGGTTATTCAGGCAGCTTCCTTCATAAACAGAATCTATAGCACTATGAAAACTTGGGAGATAAAAACAGATGTAATTCTTATAAACTATTTATTTCGACTGAAACTATCGGAAAGCCAGAATGTATGCTGTACTTCTGTAGGAAAAGGATATGCAAGATTTCAAAGTTCATATTAAGAAAAAAAAAATCTCTCATTCCCTTTTGCCTCCGCCAGTCCACTATTCATTAAAATATTTGGACAGATCAGTGTCCTATTTTTTTAAAAATAGTAATGACATTTAATAGCTAATCCAGGGGTGAAATCCAGCAGGTTCTGGAGAACTGGTAGTGGAAATTTTGAGTAGTTCAGAGAACTGGCAAATACCATCTCTGGCTGATCCCAGAGTGGCGTGGGAATGGAGATTTTGCAGTATTCTTCTCTTGCCACACCCACCAAGCCACACCCACAAAGCTACACCATGCTCACCAAGCCACACCCACAGAACTGGTAGTAAAAAAATTTGGATTTCACCACTGAGCTAATCCCTATTATCTGTTTGTCAGAATGCAACCAGGAGTACTATATCAGTTTCCAAGAACAAAAAAGTAAGTTCAGAAACTTTTGTTTTCAATTCCAACCTTGCCCTCAAAGTATTGTAGATGTATCGCTTATTTGTGTAGTTGATTACTAATACACATCACAATATTTTGACACTCTTTTGGAACTTTTAAACATTCTGCAAATAATAATTCATTTTTTTTCATATGAATATAGGGAAAATATCATCTAACTTCAAAATTAAGATTATTATTTTGGGCAACAAAAAAAGGACTTACATGAGTCATCACTGTACTTACCTAGCCTCAACGTGAAATAATTTACATAGGTAGTTTTCATTTCTTTGGCTGCAACATTCATAGCCACAAGCTGCAATAATTTTTGCAACAGTAAAAAAATGTTTACTGTTATTAAGTGGGAATATAATAAATATAATAAAAGTTACTAGCAAGCCATTGTAGTGATTGGAGTCGAGTCAATTACACCTTAGGTGTAATTTACTTGAAAACATTTCACTTTTTTGAAGGAAATAACATTGAAAGTCATCACAAATATTTAGGTGACACAAAGGCTTTATTTTCTTTAAAAAATGAAAGGTTTCTCAGACTTTGGGTATGTAGGCAAAGTTTATAGTAACATTTTTTACTTTTACTGATTTTGATAGTTCAAAAAAAGGAGAAAATACATATAAGAAATATCCTACATCAATGACTGTGTTACAGAGTTGTTGGTTTTGACTTCTGTCCACGTTATTTTCAACATAACAAACCTTGCTTGTTTGGGTTGAATGTATGTAAGCACATAAACAAACTGAAGAGAGACACTTTGATGTTGGTGATTAAGGCACCAGGCTAGAAACCAAGAGACCATGAGTTCTAATCCTGCCTTAAATAAAAAAGCCAGCTGGGCAATCTTGAGACAATCACTCTCACAGCTGTTGGAAGGCAAACTACATCCGAAATGTTACCAAGAAAATGATATTCAGGCAGTTGCCAGGAGTCAACAATGACACAAAGACACCAAACAAACAAACATTCCTGAAACAATATTGTTTGCTAATTTGCAAGTGTAACAGCATTAGGAAAACAAGATAAGATCAGAACTGCCCTGATAGCCTTGCAAAAGTGAACAGTTCTAGTCATCATTATAAGTAGTGAAATATTTTAATATACTTAGCAATAGTTTAAATACATTACTAAAATTTGCTGGGTTATTTCTGTTTCTTCTTCATTTTGACAAATTTAGTGTTAGAGCCAGATTTTCTTCATAGGTTCAGCACTTCAACTTATTTGGTCCTTTTGAAAGAATGTCATTTTATTGTGCCTGGAAATAAAGAATTGCATGTATTTGTTTTCTTCCACATGTTGGCACTAATTTAAGCTTGGTCATGAGAATACTGACTAAATTTGCAATTTTTACTTTGACCCACTAATGAAGCATTCCCTCTAGAGAGACCCCCTCCCCTTTTCTTTCAGGAGGTGATCCTACCATGTCAGGGCTATTCCTGAATGCAGGTTTACCACTTTTCTGAATGTCATATGATGGAAAGAACACCAAACTTTCTCTCAGTCTTCTATAATACTTCATCCAAATTAAATCCACTGATAGGTCAGTAAGACAAAAGAGTGGCATAGAATGATTTACAGCAGGCATGTCAAACTTGATATCATTGAGAGCTGCATCAGGGTTGTGCTTGACTTCAGGGGGCCGGAAGACCGTGTCCAGGGTGGGTGTATCCGGCTCAATGCCCGTTTTGGCCGTGATGGCCTCTTGCAGACCTCTGCCAGAAAAAAACAGTGCTTGGGAGGGCTATGTGCATTCCTGAGCTGTTTTTGTTGGCAGTGGGCTGCAGAAGGCCATCACGTTTGAAAATGGAGTGGCCCTTCTAAGCTCTGTTTTCACTGGCAGAGGCACCATGGGTTGTCCTTCGCTGATTCCAGGTCGGCCCCATGGGCCAGATCCAGCCCACGGGCCTTGAGTTTGATACCTCTGATTTACAGGGTCAACTTCCAGTTCACCATATTGTTAAATGGGCTATATTTGGTCAGAGCTTTGCCAGTCTTACAGCAGGTGGGTAGTTAGTTCTGGTGTTATTGCTGTTACTTGGCTTAGAAAGTTAATCAGCATTAACTCTTACACATTTCGCTCCAATTGAATCTCAATTAATTAAATATGGAAAAGAATGCTGGAAGGAAGTGGACATAGCATCAGCCATAACACTAAACCACAGAATACGCAGAATAGCATTAGATTAGGAAAATAATGTCACCTCCTTGATGTAGGAATTCCTCCATAGAAGGAAAACCAGCAGCTCAAGACAAAATTACCATGAAGAACTGTCATAAATGACCTGAAGAATGGAGAATGCCCACAATAGCCTACACTAGCTAATACTAGATGGACTGCTTATAATTAAATGGAGCACTGCTTACAGATAGCATAACAGATATCTCATGCTCCAAGAACTCAGAAAACATCATTACTGAAGTGGAACAAGAAGAGATGTGTGAAGGATATTGTCTATTTATGTCTTCAATAAAAGGTTATTGGGGCATCTTTGCTCTGGGAAAAACAGGAAATGAGGCTGAGCCCTTAGTTACATTTAACAATTAGAAAATTTGTTTCCTAAGATGTTGTTGCCAGAAATTCAATGATCACATCGGCTACAAGAGATTTGTTATGTAGCCAAAGCCCTTAAAGTCTTTAAATGCTGTCATAAAATATTTGGCAGAATAACTAGTATTGTGGCAGAGACGGCACTGATGACAATACATGATTCACTTATCTTTAGTTTGCAAGACACCCAAAAATATTGTAATCAGATGTTTTAAAATAAACCAAGAACAAGAGATTTCAAATATTTTATTCATTGGAAATACAGGTTCAGCAGTAAATAAGATGCTACTATAATCTTAAAAGCCAATTATGTGTTTCGAATGTTCTGGGATGTCATGCACTATCTGGTGGCCAGAGGAATGCTATACAGAGGAATGCTGTAGTATGAGTTGTAAAAAACAAAGAAACAAATGTAGGATTGTAGTAAGAACAATGAGAATCTTTTCATAATTGATTGAATCTGCACTTAAGAAGAATTTGCATGGATAGAATAAATGAATATTCTGTTCCTCTTTTCTTTTCTTTTTTTTTTTTGAGTGCAGGGACAGTTGCACTGAATGGCTAGTTGTGTATCCTTTTGTTGAGGGAGGAAATTTTGCCAGTTACCTGAGCTTTGCTAATAAAGTTGCCAATGTACTGATGCAGTACCAATGCATGGGTTTGGATGGGGAGGAATAGATTTTGGCTCAATCATCACAAGACTTGGTGGAGATGGCTGTTTGGGTTATTAATGTTTTCATCATTGATCTTGGATGGTCTTCCTTATTCCTTATTGAAGAGTGGTACACAACTTAAGTGTCCTTCTGGACTCTTTGTGACAATTTTACCCTTTCCTTAACGAAGAATGCTCCTCAAACAATCGTTCATACCCTAGTTACCTCACAACTGGAGTATTATACTGTAATCTACATGGCTCTGCTTCTCCAATATGTTTGCAGAGTGGGCTCACTCTAGGTCCCTTATCTTGCAGGAATAAGGAAGTGTGCATTTTTTGTTGTCGCTCGAGATATGAATGTCCTTGGTCCTTAAAATCTGGCTCTATTCTGAAGACTGGGATAAATGTATTTATTGATGAATCTGTGGGACCCCTATAATATGGTTTATTATTTTGGTTATTTATTTCTGACTTCTTAATTATTTTTTATTGTTTTTGGAATTTGTAAGCCATACAGAATTTCATAGAATGTCATGGTGGTCGTACCAAATGTATGAATTACATTAACATGAATTAAAATTATAGTATCTAGATCAAATATTGGCTTGTTTCAAATATGTAGTCTTTATCATTAAAACAATACAGTATTGCTTGATGACATATACATATACATATATATATATGCCCCCCCAAACTATGTTCTTTTTTTATACAAAGTCAGCTTATTGCCCCCACAATCCGGGTCCTCATTTTACCTACCTCGAAAGGATGGAAGGCTGAGTCAACCTTGAGCCTGGTGAGATTTGAACTTTGCAGTAATTGCAGGCAGCTGGTGCTACTTTAACAGCACTTAGTCAGTTGTGCCAGCATTATGTATGTATGTATGTATGTATGTATGTATGTATGTATGTATGTATATAAATAGCTTTTTGAAAAGGGGATGGCAATAAGTAAATTTATAAATCTCCATAACCATCAGCATTATGTGAGTGAGCCAGAGAAATGAAATTGTTTGGACATAGTGGGCTAGCTTAATGTCATTCTGAACCAGACTCCAAGCTAGTTTGTGTTCCCAAGTTTTGGCTTCAATGGATAGATCTGTTATGGGATGTGCTTAGTGTTGTTGTCAGACACCATCCTCTTCCATTTTTAAAAAGGTCTTTGCCTCCTCTTCCTCCTCATCCAGGTTCCAGGTTCTAATGCCTTTGTTTATATCAGGGGTCTCCAACCTTGGCAACTTTAAGACTTGTGGACGTCAACTTCCAGAATTCCTCAGCCAGCCCCTGGTTTATATGGTTAATTTTCAAACATACAAAGTATAAAACAACAATTTTTCTTATACAGAACTATGTTTAGATTTCTGGATTCGGTGATTCAAACAGAAAATATTTATTTACTAAATTTATTTATTAAATTTATATGCCGCCCCTCTCCGAAGACTCAAGGCGGCTAAACAATATATTTAATTTACTGTTACATTGTGGATTTCTCTGAAGTTGGTTGATTGCTTGCAGATGTTTCATTACCTAATTAGGTAACATAATCACAATGGTGATTCAGAAGGTCATAAGAAGATCACTTAATACATAGATGGAACAAAAGTGAAAATATATCTCTGGCTAAAAATTAATACAAGACCTTCTGTGAAATAGCATGATCAAACCAGATGTAAAAACTTTCAAAGTTATTTCCTGAACTGTATGCAGATAAAAATATGTTTGGAATAGTTATGTTTACAGTTAATTAAAAATGTTATTTCTCATGGTATATAGCCAATAGTCAGTTGTATGTCCCATAGTCATAAAAAATTAGGTTGGTATGTAATAACCAAATAGTTAAGATGGCGTTCTCATTACATATTCTATGAAATGGTACATTATTTGGTTACATTTTCTCCATTCCTGCTTGAAACTATTGTTTTAAGCATAATTAGAGAGAAGAATTCCAGAGATCCTGAGATAGAAACAGAAGAGGGAACTGAAAAGCAGGGCTACAATATGGTGCTTCTATCATAGAGTGATCCAAATGATAAATTATAACAGTTAAATGATATTTTTAAAAGATAGATATTTAAATGTAAGTTGATTTAATTGAATATGACTGTATAAAGACATTCTAAATGTTTTTTGAAAACATTCCAAAAAGGTCGAGATTCTCTTTTTAAAAAAACTAGTGCTGTTCAATCTGAAAACACACTGTTAAACCTACATCTATAATCTCTTAAACTCAATTGTAATTCTTAGTCAGACATTCAGAAGCCTGCCCAGGGAAAAGAGATGCCCAAAGCATACTATTCTGTGCCTACCTGAAAGAGTACAAAGTCCCGAAAATGATTTCTTGAGAACCGGGTAATCTGCAGAGCAGAGCAGAGCAGAGCAGAGCAGAGCAGAGCAGATTACAAAATGGCATATAGTGCTATGCTCCTCTTTCACAGATATCTCTATCTAATTTTTGATTTTGTCCTTTCTAAACTCCATCCTTGGTACCAAAGGCCATTTCCGTGTCATTCAAGTGTCATGATGAAATGAATACAGATAGTCCTCAACTTATAACATGGGTGTCAAAGTTGCGGCATCAGGTTGCTATCATGTGACGTTTCATGATGTTTTTTCCCTTTGCAGAGCTGGGGTGGGTGTGACCTGTGTGTGACACATCTGGCCCATGGGCCGCCAGTTTGACACCCCTGACTTACAACTACAACTGGCCCCAAAATTTCTGTTGCTAAGTGATATCGTTGTTAAGTGAATTTTGCCCCATTTTATAATTTTTCTTGTGCACAGTTGTTAAGTGAATCACTTCAGTTGCTAAGTTTATAACATAGTTGTTAAGTGAATCTGGCTTCCCCATTGATTTTGCTTGTCAGAAGGACACATGGCAACCGTCATAAATATGAATCAATTGCTTAGCTGAAAATAATGAATTCAGCTGTAAGTCTATTAAGAACCTAAATGCATATAACAACATAGGTTGGAGGTACAGTAAGTGGGAGAAAGTGGGAATGTGGCAGATTTCTTTTATACAGTACATTTATTTTCCAATAATTTTCTAATATAAGATGCATTAGACTTCCAAAATGTAAAGTAAATCCTCTACTGAAGGTGAGAAACTATTGAACAAAGCCAGTTTATGAAATTAGAAAGTCCTATCATTTTGTTCACTAAACAGAAATATTAAGAAATTACACTAAAATCATTAATCAAACAGTTTTAAATAAATATATGGTTAAATACAAATCTTTTGTACAAAGACAATATATTAGCAACAGAACACAAATGCTCTTAAAAGATAATGTTAATTTAAAATTAAGTAGGTTTGCTTCTAACACAAGTTTAATATGATAATCTTTAAGGAAGCAATTACTTAGGAAAGCAGTTAAAACACCCGCCCACATTTATAAATGTCATTAGAGAAAATGCTGTTGAATCATTCACAGCTATGTTAATTGCAAACAACCAAACTGGACTTCGTACTTATCAAAACTAAAATGTGCACAGAAATGTCATTTCTCCTTTAGCATTTTGATCATTCTTTTAAGGCTTCTAGCCCTGTGAGAGCCTATTTATACTGTGATTTTCTGGCCATAACAAAGAAGTATACTGTACCTCGTGTGTTGATGGCTGTTGCCGATGTGACTGTGCCTATGCCTGTTAAGGCTACAGTGGCTGTGACTGTTGCAGTGGTAAGGGAGGGGATGACAGTGGTGGGAAGCAAAATGTTGGAAACATCTGGTGAGTGGAAAAAAATATAACATAAAATCATATCATGCAAACAGGACGAAGCAGCATAACAATGATTCAGCTTGTCAATACACATGTGTAGAAAATGTATCAATTAAAACATGCTTAGCACAGATCAACAAAGGTAAGGTAACATACTTTGAAATTCTTGACATTAGATCTCTCTCTTTCTTTTTTGAATGCTCAAATAGTATCAGACTGAATTTTGGACCAACCAACGAAGAGAATTGTTCAAAAGAAAAGTTTTAAAGTCAGAGAGTAAATCTTTATGACAAGAATTCATTTCTTTGCTAAGCCATTTTAAATGCCTTGTACGGTAAGAAAGCAAATATGGATGAAATAACATGCTGTGTCAGCGTGGGAGATGACAACACAACATCATCATGCTAAAATAAATACACGTGTTAAGTGATGGTTGTATGTTAAAACACCTACTTTTCAGACAGACTCAATGAAAAAAAAATGTGAGCAAACGACTACTAACTCTAAAAGCTGCTGGTTTTGGTTTGCTTGTCTTCTTCCACATTTTGTTAGAGACACAGTCATCTGCTAAGACCCAGAGCAGAAAACACATAAATAACCCTTAACTTTTATAGGGTTCACTATCGTTCAACAGCATTGGTGAATATTAAGTGTATAATGTAAAGAAATAATTTATTAACCTTAATATTTAACCGGGGGGGGGGCAGTTTTGGGAGCTATTCACATCACTGTGCTAATTAAAAAAGTGATCTACAGAGGACACTTACCAGAAGAGAAACAAACAAGCATTATCAGCATTCAGATCATATTCTAAACCAAGAGCTGCTGCATGTCAGTCTAAATGTATTACTGATAATCACATCATAAATTCCCTATTCTAATTCCAAGCGTGCATATGTATGTATGGAAAGTGTATATGAGATAGATATTTTAATTCTGAAAGTGCAATAAACAGAGGATGGGGGAAAAAAACTTCACTCCCTAAAATCTAAATTTTTCACTGCCTGAAGCAAAGTTTTTGTTTGTTTGTTAAAAAGACACAGAAGAAAAAGAAAACATGGAAGAAAACAATTGAAAACGTTCAGAAACTTGGCTTTAAGCACTGTGTATCTAGGAAACTAGCCACATAGACAGAGTTAAAAACACCATTAGTTCAGGAATAGCTAATGATATCTGTGGAGGATAATTCAAGGCAGCATCATATAGGAGGATTATTTTCAAAGCACAGAATTCTGAGGTTTAGAATATTTTATGTATACCAGCAGCCTCCATACACAGCTAATTATTCAACTAGACTTTTTGATTTTAGACCTATTCCTAATGTTCATGCATTACAAATTATATTGCCATTTCAAAAGACTGCCTGTCTTTTCCCTAGTTAATACATTTGAGATACCCCAAAATGTCACACTCCCATTCCCAATTAATTAGAGTAAATATTATTATTCTCTAACATTTACTTTTGCAAAATTTTCACATAGGCATCTATATAACTCTGTGCTTACAACATATTAACATTTAAAGCAGTTCCTCAATAAGAGATAACCCTGGCTATCAAAATTAAGGCAGGCTTTTCAAAATTTAATGTTGCTACATTAATCACAAGGACAAACTACAACATTGTCTGGAGAGCAACTGCCATGACTATTAAACAGAACTGACATTAGTCAACATTAATCATGAATGCTCTTTTTTTTAAAAAAAGAAACAACTTGTGCATTTCTTAGCATTATTATGCAAACAGCATAATTCATTTAAAAATGGATAGGTTAGCAATCATGCAAGAAAAAAAGACTAGAATTTCAGAGTATTGTGCCATATAATAAATATTTTATAACTGTTCCAGAAACTGTCTGATAAGGTGTTTACATAACTGAATAGGCCTTTCATAAATGCATTTGTGAACTACAGCACAATCCTATGCCAAAATCCAGTTTTATGTAGATTTCAAAGTAATGTAAAGGGGAAGAGAAATCACTGAAAACCAAGTGGAGGTTCCCTGTCTTGGATAATATATGACAAGACTAAAAAAACAAAAAACAAACCTGCACCATAAACTATTTCTCTGGTTTTGGGAACAGAAGATAAACTAAAACTTCCCTCAACATAGCTATAATGCCTGTACACTGTAACTTAATCTTATGTCATAGAAAATTGAAACTTGTAAACGCTGTTGTTTCAAATCGGAATGGAAAGACAATCATCAACAGACTACTTTTTTTTGGGGGGGGGGAGGAATCAAGTCTAATACTTGGCACTGATTTGGCACTGAAATTTCTTTGGATGTCCTGATAAATGAATTCTCTCAAGAGAGATATAGGAAAGTTATAATCTTATTAATTCCCTTTAAATTCCTGGCCATGAAATCTATGCAAGGAAATTCCATGTGGTGGAATAAAAGTGCTTTCGCTTCACTGTAGTTTGGGTGTCCCCCCCCGATAAGTGATAATTGACAAGTTTCCTTGTTTTAAACCCTCCTTCATGCTCTTTAATATCTTCAGCATCAGTTTTATGTAGGTCATGAACTGTAGTCTTTCTTGGAAGAGAAAGGCCATGCAAGATTAGAGCTGCAAGATAATCTATAAATTGGATTAATGCATTTCATTTAGGGATGCAATTAAAAAAAAAGATGCTTGCAGGTTCCAATCTTGGAACTCAGCAGTTCAAACCCAATTAATCTGTAAAATGGAGCTATTTCACACCAACTATTTATAAGATATCCTTCTCTCATATCATCCTTCCTTTGCATTAATATCTTCAATAACCTAAGAAAAAAAGTATCTTGACTTATCGTGCCAATGTTTTCATTTCAGCACCAAGTTTGTACACATATTCAATGTTTTTATTGTATTTGTAATTGATTTTTTTCTTTTTTTATTAGCTGGTTGAATATTCTTATGCCTGTTATTTTGTAAATAATGTAAAGATTATTAAATTATTATATAGCTCCAAGTAAGACAGGATTATTTAAAAATATTTTAAACATATATATGTTTTGACGTGATGTCATTTAAATTCAGCAGAAATGATTATAGCCTGGATGCTTAAAACTGTGAAATTGAGCTTAGTTCATGGAATAATCCTAACTATTTCCACTTTCTCACTGGAATCAAATACATCTTTACGTATTCTTGAAGTTTGTGGATTCTTTTCCAGAAGCTGGTGGTCTTGGAGAAGTAGAAATCTGAGACTACATTTTGCCTCTCCCAGTTACAACAATTTAATTCATGCATATGTTTTTCTAATGGTAGAGTTTCTGGTTGGTTTTGGTTGCTTGATGTTGCCTCTGGCACACAATATGTTTCATTATAATTAATGTTGCTATTACTATTTTTTTTTCTTTGATTGCCACCTTGAGATGCACATTGATTTTTGTGGCTATATAAATTGATCACAATAACAAAAGCCAAAAAGAAACTATTCAGAATTATGTCTAATTATTAATGCATTCTCCATTAATTTGTCATTACCACATTTAAACATGCTACCATGTTGGACACACCAAATAAAAATCCTGCACTTGTGTTCATTAAAAAACAAACAAAAAAGTAAAGGAAATCCACAAAACTCTATATAATAGAAATATAAGAGTTAGAATACAGCCTCTCTAAGCAATAAGGAGAGCTTGATTTCACACGGAATTGAAATGAATCAACTTTCATGTGTTCTACTACACATTTTCTGTATTATATAAGTCATTGACCTGTACCTCCTTTGATGAAATAAAGCAATAGGTTATCTAGCATTTAGGATGGCTTCACAGTACCTCCATAGATAGTGGTATAAATAATTAAAACAAAATAGATTAAATGCTAGAGAAATAATGATTAATAAATTATATAGTTTAGCCTCAGGACATTCCTTTTCCTCTTATTAAACAACTGGTGACAGATGAGGAAAACAAACATATGAATCCCAGAATCTGATGACACTATACAAATCAATATAAGGAAGAATTTATAACCGATTTAATAAAAATGACATCATGGCACGGATTTGGCTTAACCTTAAATGTATTTCTATTGCACTTCCTGCATTAAAAACTGCAAAGCACATTTGGATGATGTTGTGAACTAAATTTTGCAATGTATTCACATCATAAACTTACTCTATGGCATAATATCGATTAAAAATTTCAGGCAAATTTTTTTGGCTGAAAATAACAGACAAGTTATCGTCAAATTATTAAATATTTGACTAACCCCTAGCTAATACTTTAAAAATGGCAGCTTTTTAAATTAAACAGTTCAGTTCTGAATATCACTGTATCTTCCAGATGCCATACATACATATATGCATGCATGCATACATATATACATGGTTGATACATGAAATAACTGGCCCAAAAGTCAGGAATACTTTAAAAAAAAAAAGAGGTTAAACTGTTAATGGTAGGATTGGAAAATAATGTGATACATGATACAACAATAACGTGCTTGTTGGAGAAGACTTTTCATATGTTGGATGATGTTAAGCATGGCAGCAATTTTAGCTGAGGCCGCCATCAAATCATGGCCCTTAGACATTTGTTATAACTACTGTACCTAGATAGTACCACATCCTGGCACATCCTGTATGATTACTAAGTTTTCATTGCGTGAGAAGTAAGATTTAGGGCAGGACAATTTTCCACTGGCTCCAGGATGGGAAGAGGTATGGAAAAACAGCTGAGAGACAGTGACTCTTCACAGGAGCTCCAAAGCAGAATGGCTCTCATATTTTTATTGTTTATTTAAGGCCACTTAGCAAAACACTTATTTTTATTTGAAATCAATATTCCATAAGTTATAGTACAGACAATAAAAATTAAGAAATGAAAACATTTTGGAAAAATCAAAGTAGAAAACAGAACAAAACTTTAGTTTGCTTTTAAACTCTAAGTTTGGCTAAAGCAACTCCATTTTAACTTTTCATGAACTCTGGGAGAAAGGAAGCAGACTTGTACTAGTGATAGTTAAAGTAATAGACAAATGGAATCTGAAAATATATTTTACTTCTTGAAAATAGGATAATGGGGTCAGTAGCTGGGTATTTTTAGGTCATCCAGTGATGCGTGGAATTGGAAAGCAATTCATCAAGATCAGACAGAGACTGGAAAACAGCAACTGAATATAAGAAAGTGAACAGTTAGCTGCCATGTAGCAAGTCACATTTGGCTTAGTAACCTTAACAGGACAACAAAAGGCAGAGGTGATGTTGAAAAGAATATGTGATTGACCTGCTGGAGAAGAAGCTGTACAGATCTCTGTTGGAAGTCTCCATTCTCTGAATCTCTATCAATGCTAGGCAGTTGTCTTCTTCAACAGGTCAAGTCTAACCAACTCAGTCATAGAAAGAAGCATATTTTTATATGAATGAGTGAATTTTATTCCACTTTCCTCTCTTCTCCTCATAAAACTTTATTTTCCTGAATCTCAATGTCTTGTGTTGCTCATTAGATAAGATTAGACTTCTCCAGAGACTGGCAACCAACCACCCATTTACACTGGTAAGTCATAAGCCATTAGCTGTATATAAAAAACAAGTATTGACTTGTTGGAGTAAAATTACTATGCAACAAATGCAATCAAAATGAAATTTAGAAGCATTACACCTTCAAACTTTTTAGGAAATGTGAGTCATTATGAATAAATTTTCATTAATTCAGTAATTGAATAAAAATTCAAACTCAGAATTTGAGTAGAAATTCAGACAGCAACAGTTTTCATTTGTTATATTAGATATATCTGTATATACCTGGGCAGCTATTATGTCTTTTATGATGATAGCCAATGGAAATTAAAAGTTATTAATACTGATTGTGCCCAGAAAATAAATTGTAAATAATTTCTTGATAAAAGGTTACACAATATAGAATAATGTAATAAGAAACAGAGTGAGTGGATTACTTGGGTTTATAAAAATATAAGACTTGAAACTTGCTATCAAAGAACTTAACATAATGATTTGCATTGTTATTTATCCTTCCTCTTACCAAATGCTATTGCATTTCTTTCTTGGTTTTCTTTTTTGCTGCCTTGCTTGTCTGAGTACTCTAGTTTATTTTATGCAACCAAAAATGAAGCAAGGACCAAGCAGTTGAGTACTCACTGAGTTGTTTAGAACCTTGAATTGCAACGTCCTTGAGAAACCTCATTGGTACAAACTGTTATCTCTATTGTAGCCTTTTTCCATACAAAGCGATTTAAGCCTAATAATTTGTATTATGATAATGTATTAAGGGATGGTTGAATGTTTAGAATGCAAAAAAGTCCAGATTTAATCCATAGTACTGAGCAAAGGAAAATTTACTCTGGGATCCCCTGATATTCACTTTGATACATCCTTTCCAATAAACACCTCTGGTTCTTCATGACATGGCATCTCTTGCTTGGTGTACCAAATTTGTAGCTAGCTCCTGCTGTCACTCTATCTGTTCTAGGTGTACAGTATGTCACCTGAAGTCTACACTTAGCCACTATATACCTTCTTCAATCTGACCCTTGATAAAAAAAAATAAAAGTATTGTTTTAAAATAAATAAAATAAAATAAAATAAAAGTGCTAGAATTAAAATGCAGGCATTCAAAGATGAAAAAGAAAACTCAAGATCTATCCATATCATGATGAAACAACTGCTTAGAAGAATAGTTCAGAAAAAAAATGCAGTGCTCCAAGCAGACCATAATATAGCTACAAATTACCTGTTCTCTGCTCCAAAAAGATTGGCTAGAAGTTTCAAATTAGTATTACAGTTTAAAAGAAAATAATAGTGTAAATCAGATTTCTTGACAGATAAAAAGGCAAATGAGTAAAACTGTAAGGTTTCTTATTCAATTTAATAACTTGTATAGAGAAATAAAAGCATTAAACCTGTACAATTTAGAAAAAAAAATCTAGAGCAAAATCATTCTTATCTGTTTCTTTAGAAATAGCTGCTACTTGAAGTATATGTTTCTCTATTTCCTGGACTTTCCCTTTGCTTGTGATTTCAAAATTTAATCTGAAGCTACTGGGAATATGAGATAAACTCTGTTCTTTTTCAGCTTTGGTTCAGCAACTTCTCTTGGAGATCTATGTTTTATTTTCAAAACTCTCTCACTTCCCAGCCTAGTTAGAAGATGTATCTGCCTTTATGTACAAAACGAAGAACATTTCTCCCTCATGGGAATGTGCATTCTGTACCTGGCCAGCAGCATGTATTACAGTGAATGTCTGACAAGTACACACATTTAGAAGTCAGCTATTGCAAGTTTTTTTTTTAACAGAAAGAAAGAGTTGAATTCTCTTATATCATTAATGTAATAGTTTATCTGTGTCCCATATTCAGTGTTCAAATCTCCCAGTCAGATTGGAAAACATGTACAGCATTTTGGTTAGCTAATACAAACATAAATATACTAATTGTCTAGATTTAATAAATGATAATTTCCTAGATTTTAGTTTATATCTTTAGATAATTTCAGTGATTATGGTACTTTATGCCAATGTGGAAGCATGATTTTAAATGTTGCACTATAAAGAAAGTTTATGTGAACCTATTTTAATAATATAAACAAAAATTTTGACACAAGATATTTGGTTTTTGTAATTCTGTAAATTTTTTAATGGTACTTTACTTATTTATTTCATTTGTTTGTATCCCATTTTTATTATTTTTACAAATAACTCAAGACAGTAAACATATCTAGCATACCTTCCTCTTCCTATTTTCCCTACAACAACAACCCTATGACGTGCATTGGCTTAGAGAGAGTGACTGTCCCATGGTCACCCATCTAGCTTTCATGGCTAAGGCAGGACTAGAACTCATGGTTGTAACATGTTGCCTTAATAACTAGACCAAACTGATATATTCACAAATAGAATACACAGATTCAGTTCCAGTTGCCTACACAAGATACTGATTTTGTCATTTGTGATTGAATAAACTGCTGAGACATTTCCTGCTGTTGTTTCATCATCCTCGTGTTAGAACCTCAGTTTCAATGTAACTTATCAAGTAGTTTCTTAAATGAGAATGGTTTAAAATGTAACTTGTAAAACAAAATTGAAAATAATTTTAATCCTTGGAGATGCAATGAGAAAGATTTTAAAGGGTTCTTTATGCTCATTACTTGCTGATTACCTACCAGGAATAAATTAATTTTTTTAAGCTTTTCTTATTATATTTCTATGTAAAAATCTTTACAATCACAAATTGGAAAGTAACAGTTACTTTAAATTCAGTAAAATAATTCAGTAAAAATGCAGTTTTTTCCATCAAAATGCAATTTTCTTATCTCTTGCAAGATAAATGCAAGTTTATCTAAACTTATTTGCCACTAATTTGATGATACTGGCTATGCTTCACATATTATATAGTATTAATGAAACAGTAATATACTTGATTCAAAAAGATGTAATATAGATGTATTTCATAGTGCTATCCATATTTTAAAATAAATATGAATCATCTACTACCCAAAAAGAGGAAAAGGAGGGAAATAGTGTGTGAAAGAGAAAATAATTGTGTTTTTTTTTAAAAAAGTAAATGTTTATAAATCACCTAAATGTTTGGAAAACTGAAATATAAAACTTATACCTGACCCAGTGATTTGGGAAGCTGTTTTTTTTCTTAAAAAATAATTTCTCCAAGATTCTAGGCAAATAGCATTTGGAAGACTAGATTTGCTCCAGCTGACTTTTTCCATTGCACAGGTTTCTAAAGAGTCTTTAGCATAATGTTATTCTAGAAGAATTGTTTTATTCTCTTATAAGGTGAGTTGACTTATCATTAACTATAACATTAGAACTGTTCAAGATGCTTACCACAAGTGTTGATTCAATGCAAAAATAATATTTTAAAAGACAAAGGGCTATTCAATATTAAATTAACTAGTTAGCATTTTTTTTCTCTTACTCAGACTACAAGCTGAATTATTAGCTGACTTTGAACCGTAAATCTGATGCGTTTTACAATCTAAAGTGAGAAAGAATTCAAGTGAGTAGACTTCCAGCGGAAGCGCAGGTCGAGGCAACACGAGAAAGGAGAGCTCCACTTTCTCGTGATGATCTTTGTGCTGTGGTGCCCGAAATAGGGGGCGAATGGTCCGGGTGAGGACCGTGAGAAGGAGGGCGACTCCGGAGGCTCAGTGTGGAGAGGTGCGATCCCCCATCGAGTCAAGGAGAGCTTTCAATCCGAGCATAGAAGAAGGAGGCCGTTCCGGCTGACCCAAAGACCTGACAATCCGCGTGATTAAGAACTGGATTAAGAACTGGAAGACAGAAAAGTGGGAGCGGTGAGACCCAGCGGTGAGAGCAGAAAGTGAGAACTACGATTATTGCGATAATGTGTGCTTGATATAAAAAAAGGAAAGAGAGAGAAAGGAGATTTGATCCCGGAGGCGCAGCGGAGATAAGAGCGGCATAAAGAAGAGGGCGGCAAACAACGAGCTCTGCCAGAGTGAGTCAGCGAAAACGATCTATCGGACTATTAGACTTTAGAAAGACTGTTCTGAAAAGTTTCAATTTGGTTTAACTCCTGACGGAGGAGATATAAAGATAGTATCGTGAGCTGGCACATAAAATAAGAGTGGAAAGCTACGCCGACGGTAAAGACGATTCTGGCGAAAGGAAGTGAAGAGAAAGTGACAGACGTAATAGAGAGACTGACTTTGTGATTGTAGCCGAAGCAGCTGGTAGCAGCTTTAAAAAAAAGAAAAAAAGAACTAAAGCCAAAGCGAGTTAAGCTGCTCAAGTTAAGACTGGATTAAGAGAATAGATCCGTGTAGCTGGACCTATTGAAAGCTATAACCTATAGAAAATAGAATTATATGGAACATATCAATAAGTGTTAAATTTCATAATTA
>JANHZT010003506.1:80896-91203 GCA_032468215.1 Stegonotus admiraltiensis | reverse complement strand
AAAAAATGGCTTCTTATACAAGATTTGTTATACTCACCAGCTTGTCCCCAAAATAACAATACCCTTACTTCATTTTCCTCAGTGCAGAGAAGTATGCAAAGATCTCACATGTGGTAGATCTTGCTCAAAAATCTGTCTAGTGTGTACTTAAAGGGCCAGAGGAACAAGGCCATCAAGATGTATGCTATTCTAGATGACCAAAGCAATCAGTCTTAGCCAAGTCCACCTTTTTGACATGTTTGGCATCAGGGGTCCTAGATCCCCTTATTCTCTTGACCTATGCAGGTACTATTGAGCTGGCAGGGAGGAGAGCTATTCAGCTATTCAACTTAGAATCCATAGACGGCTGTACCTGTCTACCCTTGCCTACCTTGGTCAAATGCAATAAGATTCAAGATAACCGGGCAGAGATTCCCATGCCAGATGCAGCAATGCAACAATCTCATTTGAGACACATAGGCAATCTCCTACCAGAACGTGATGAGCAAGCCCAGATAACCCTCCTCCTTGGAAGAGACATCTTACAGATCCACAAAGTAAGAGAGCAGATTAACAGCCCTGACAAGGCTCCTTATGCACAGAGACATGACTTTAGGTAGGTCATCATAGGAGACATCTTTCTGGGAGACATACACAAAACCACTTCAGTTAGCACCATGTTTACCAGCACCGAAATTAAGGTCATCCTTCTCTCTTCCAACCATGAGTCATCCACTGTCCCATCTCATCCCATCTTCAAGCATCACAGATTAGTGAAATATTGTCTTCTTTACTGAATGGGAAGAAGGATTATCTGTCTAGATAGCTTTCCATACAGCCACAAGGTCGTATGGAAAGTCCAGGACATCTTGCATGTTTGATGATTTAACTATAAAAGGGAGTATAAAATGGGTCTCAGTGTTCTGTCTTTGAATGAAAGGAATCCCTTTTATCACAATATTGTAATTAAATGATCATCCTGTCTGTCTCACTGAAAAATATGCATGCCGAGGCATTAGCCTAAAAAACTTTATTTGGTCTTCAGTATACTGCTAAGAACTGCTAAGGGATAAATTGATCAGGTAGGCACCAAGTAGGCAGGGATAAGTTGATTAATGGTTTACACTGACAATAGCAATAAGAAACTAATAAATTTGAATTGAGTCACTGAGCAAAGAAAATCTCATTGGTGTCCTTCCTTCTAATAGTGCCATTGACTGACTAATTATTTATAAAAGATTCAGAAAGCTGGATCTTGGTTTCAGTTATGAAGAAGTAGTATCAGATTTGGAAAGACCATGGAAGCTATGAAGTCCTGTTCTCTCCTGGAATCAAAACAAAGCAATCCCAACAAATTGCTTTCTGGTTGCTGTCTAGTCTCAACGTTAATGTGGTGTTTAGAAAATGCATGTATTTTATGTGCCTTTAAGGTGCAGCATTTCCCCAAAGACTCTTGGATTTTATCACACTAGCTGCTAACATTAAACTATATTTGACTGCTGCATTAGATTTGTTCTTTCATGACCAGCCTATTTCTTCTTCAGACTTGTAAGAAAAATAGGAAAATAACTCCAAAGCAGAGCAAACATTTTCTAAATAGTAAAAATAATTTATTGGATTGTACAATGCAGTAGGTGCAATATGTTTAAAATACCTTTTAAAGTAAAAACCCTAAAAAGAAGCACATATTGTGCATAGCTAAAATAACACAAATAGCAACTGTAGTAGCTGTAACGTAGGATTGAACTATACTGCTGTATCATTGCAGCATTCGCCAGCTCGGTCTTTAAAAAAATCTTTTTCCAGAAACTCTGATTGGTTCCTCGTACAAAGTAAGTTGACTCTCGTTACTCATTGCTTTCCATATAATGAAGAAGAAGAAAAAAACACCCCTTCTTGTGCTGGTTCAGAGGCATTTAAATCAGCCAAATGCTATTTTGAATTGGTGAAGTTCTAGTCTCCTTGCATTGTAGTTGCTATATATGTAAAGCAGATGGACCTGCAGTGGTCACAAGCTACTGGGAGATGAATAGATGGCATGTCACTTCAGTCCCATCTGCACATATTTGCTTTACAACTGCCAGTGTTTCTGTTATATACAATAGTGCCATAGAATATCACAGTATGGTATCTATGCTGCTAGTTACAGCACCATCTGATTTCTGCCCAAAGCAATCCCAGCTTTTCTAGCTTCAACTTGAGCTCTACATATTTGGAAAAGATTTACAGACTTTTTTCAAGCACATCATACGGGGATTATGTAGAGGAAAAATGTCTAGGAGGATGATAACTGGCCACAAAGTGTAAAATATCTTTCTATATATCACAATCTTTTTCTGTCTAAAATGTAATGAATCTGCTATTATAAGATTAATCAATTCAGATGTCTTAAAGCAAAAACTATGTTTAGAGATAAATGTTACATTGGCAATAAATCATTTCTACTGAACTAAATAGATAAGAAAGGAAAACTTTTAATATCAAGAGAGGCCTATTGCTCCTTAAATAATGCATAAGTCATGCAATGAAAAATGAAACATGATATAAGTGAATATGATAAATTCAAAGCAATTCATTTTATTCCTCTGTCTTAAAATTTTTTAAAAATGGTCATTTTATATCAGATTATTGCTGATGCCAAAAATAATGGCATTTTTTCATTTCAACATAGTAGAATTTAAATAAAAAAGCTTTGTGGAATGGAACTAATTAGAAACTCCCCACACCCCACCCTCTGGAAGAAAGAGCAAAACAATTACTCCAGAGTCAGTAACTATTGCTGCTTTACTGTTCTTTATCCATATATAAAAATACCAAACTATAAGCAATGCTATAAAAATACATATTCATATAAATCAGCAGATTTAATACATCAAAGAAACAGAGGCTTGCTAAAAAGATGTATTTTAACTACTTAAGCATATAATTCAAAATAAAACAATGGATTATGAAATGTTAATTAAAAAAAGAATAAGGAATGTAGTAATGAAAAGCACTGAAATGCTTCCAAACATTTTTCTTTTTTTCCAAACTGTGCATAAGCGTTAGATGCCATATAATAAATTGGAACACATTGTAAACAAAACAGTCTTCCTGCAGCTCACAGCTGAGTTAATATCAAATGAATTTTTTCCCCTAGAAACAAACAGAATGGTCTCTAATGGCACTACCAAAGATAATAGTCTGATAAATAACATTTTGACACAAAATGGATGGGGTATTGTGTAACAAAACCTGTTTATCTTTGGGCAGTCATAAAGCTTGTATCATACCTACTGAATTTGGTTTTGTGACTAAACTAATATAACCATATTCATAATTTACTACTGTTGACAATAACTTGATAGACATGAGATGAATATGAACATGAAGACACTATAAAGTCTAGGACAATCATGAACGTAGAATACGATACTGAAACTGCTGAACTTGTCAATTAGCATCCAAGTTTGTTCTCATGCACAAATTTGAATGCTGTCATGTTATGTTGGAATATGATTGGTTTGCCACAATCAGTATATATTTGGATTACATCAATTTTGCAGGAAAACATAGGAATTAACCTGAACTTTGTACATTGGCTTTGCTAAAAACAGTGAACCTAGCAGAGGGATATTATTTAGTTAGAAAATCTAATACAACTAGCCTCAGGTATATTGATTTAAAATACATTTGTACAAAAAGTCTTTCTGATCTGTTAATTGGAAAACATCCTGCTGGTTCAAAAATTCTTGTATTTAACAAGTTGAAATAGAACAAGTGATCATAGTTACTAGAACATCAGAATGACTAAGCCAGTTTTCTTAATACATTTCTGTATTGATCTCCCATAATATGCATTCACTTTATTTAGACTTCTTAGTGGCATACTTAGTTATACCCAAATATTGTTGAGTTGCATATTCTCATTTGGTGGTCAAGATTTTTGAATACCTAGTCTTTTTAAACTGTTAGTAGCCTAAGTACTTACATATGCAACCTTATATACGAGTCCAGATTAGCTGAATTTTGAATATTATGTTTCATTTAAACAAACTGAAATTTAGATTATAATCCAAAAGCAATACTTGTTTTAAAATACAAACTTTTTTCCATTTGTTTTTACTGGTACTGGTACTGACTCAAGGTTATTCTACTTCAGACTTTGGACCTAGTCTATTGATAGTAATTTAACGAAATAGATTGTAATTGTAGGATAACAGACTTTGGAATTTCCTTATATATATTAAACACAATGTTTATTAAAACTATTGTGAATTTTCTAATTCAATTCAGCACAGAATTAAGAAGTAGAATTATGTGAGTAATTGTTGCAGCTTCTCATATAGAGTTACATACTACATTTTCAAGAAAGTCACTGTTTGTGGAGAAGATTTGCAATTAAGGTAGATTTGCCCCTATCTGGACTCTTAGTCAAGGCAACAGTTGATTGAAAAACTGGATTAGAAGCTTCTGATTTAGTATGAGAGAAATGGGACGAGTGAGACAATTAGTGTAAGGCTAAGTACTGTATAGATACTGCTCATAACGCTAAAGCATGGTTTAGAAATATGGCTTAATTGAGTTAAGAAAACATGAGTCTAAATGCAATATGAAACATCTTGTGTCCTTCATTTATATTATAAAGTCATAAGGGAGAGATGAAAAATATAATCAAACACATATGATACAATAACTGATTAGAGAAATTGGGACTAAATTATTATGATTCAATTTTGTGCAAACTATTGAAGATTGTGCCTATTAACTCTTTTTATAAAATTAGTTCAAAATATGGTATTATAACATTTACATTTCTTAAAAACAAAAAGGAGAAACTATTTTATATCATCTCTTTCCCTCTCTCTCTCTCTCTCTCCCCCCCCCTTCTTAACAAGAAGATCCTATTCACAGGTTAGTGTGTATGGGATTGATATTATAATTCCGTCAAGCACTGAGCACTGAAAGAATATTGAAAAGATCATACCTGAAATGGTTTTAAATCAGTAAAGTAGAACTATCTTTTGCCTTGATTACTATATGTGAGCCATAGCAGATATCCCTTATATTACTAACAATATTGGAAGTTGGCCTTTATTGCTGGTCCAGTTATATGCAAGGCAGTTTGCTTTCACCTGCAGACCAATGGTGGGTTGCTACCGGTTCGGCCCAGGTCAGGCGAACTGGTAGCGGCAGAGGCGGGAGGCTCCGCCCACCCACCTGGATGCTTCTGCACATGTGCAGAAGTGTCACACGTGTCCGTGAGTGCACTTGCAAACCAGTAGCGACAGGTTTTGAAACCTGCCCCTGATGCAGACCTAAGGGCTTTTGAGGTTTAAGCTGTTTGTGTCCTATCTATATGCTGTCTTGACTTAATGATGGTTTAAATAAAACCTGAACTGACACTCTTAGAAACAGCTTACAAATATTCAGTCCAGACAACATGTTACCATGTCCTCCCATGGCACATTATCCTACTGCTATGAGCCCTCCTCCCCCACACACATATAGCTAAATTAAAAGTATATTTACAAGATGCTTGTAACCTTCAAACCTCAGTGGAAGATGCTTTGCTTCCAGCCCACAAACTTCCCATAAGTTATCTAGGCTATTTGGAGGCTAAACTTGAAGTGTTCCATCTTAAATGAAAGGAAAATTGGTGAAATGTTGGAACCACACTATTAAAAAAAAAAAACTAATGCAAATGGAAACAAAGGGAAGGTTGGAAGGAAAAATAGTTATTAAAAAGCAAAATAAAGGTTTCTGCTTTAAACCTACAGCATTTGGGTTACAAGGCAAAATTATATTCATTACTGTGTGCTATTTTAATATCTAGGATAAAAGAGCATTCTAAAAGGTACTACACTAATGTTTAGCACTGGCTCAGTTAAAGAGGTGGGCTTTCCTGTGCAACATAGACAATTAACTGCTGAGGCTGGGCTTCAGCAAAATGTAATTTCAAGGCCTACCCTGTAGTTAGCACAGTGGGCTATAAGACAGCTGATTTTGAATTCCATGAAAAGATAGCAAACTAATAATTGTTATTATTGTTACAATAAGGACAGGGAGAAAGGCATGACTATTTTCTGCCAAGCTTGACTCAAATTTTATGCACTTGAATGAAAGGGTGAACGCTCATGCAATTAAATAAATAGCTATATTGCACTACGTTAAATTCATCCAAAAGCTGTAGCTTTTTAAACAATATTTTCCCCAATTTTACTTCCAAGGAAATGCAAATGGGAATCCACTAAAAACTGAAGTGCAAATACTCCTTTTTCTTTCAACCCAGAAACAATTTCTACTGTGTTTCCCTACCATATTCCTTCTTAGGTATTATGTAACCTGGTGTAACTTGGTCTTCATAGCTTTGCAAGGATGAGATACCTATGCTGTAGACACACAGAAAAAAGCAAGTGAAAATCTTCACTTTCATACCTTTGAATGCAGAATATAATATCTATGAATGCTTTGTATTGAATTGTATTGCATTGTGCTGAAAGCTTTCTGGAAATGCCTATCATTAATATACAGTATGTCATGTTTTGAAATACATGTTTCTTCTCCATCATTTGGAAGTAAATAACCATGTCTAAAATTCATCACCATATTAACTTCCCATAATGTAATTTGATCTTAAAAGACAGAAGTTATCCATCACCTATAAATCTTCATTATCAGTTCTAAGGCTAGCAGTTTTACCAAGACATTAGTTTTCTCTTATATTTAATTTTAGCCCCATTTTTTCACTGTTCTCAACTTATTCTTAAAAAATTCCTTCGCATTTTCAGTTATTCAAATAGTGTCATTAGCCTAGCACAGCTTATTAAATTTTTTTGCTCAAATTTTAAACCATACTCCTCTTTTTCCAATTTAGCTTCCATTAATATTCATGATATAATTTGAATCAATATCCATCATACTGGTTAAATAAATAAAGGGAGAGTATACAGCCTTGTTTCCAGCAGTTTTCCAATTTGAAGTCAGTCTGTTTCGCTATGTAATGTCTACACTGAGGCTTATGGATCTGAATATAGATTTCTCATGAAAATAATAAGATATTCTGAAATTTCCATTTTTCTGAGCATGTCCCATAGCTTGTCATGATCAAACACTTTTTTTATAATCAATGAAGTAGATAATGACTTCTTTTGGATATTATTTGTCTTTCTCAATTATACCTTAGGCATCAGCAATAATGTTAATGTTACCTAAGAGCAAATAAAATTATCCATATTGATCTTCCAATATATCCAAATTGATAAGGAGCAACTGGAAGTTACAGAGTGAGGGAGAGACAACATATGGATCTAACTGGACTTTTCTGTTTGTAAAAAGGACTGGGCACTAGTGCGTGTTTCTGTGAATCCATGTAGTGGAGGGATGATTTTCAGTAATTCCTTTTACTTTTTACCTAGGTTTCACTATCCAGGTCCCATTTCTCTGGAGCAGACAATAAGAGGGACAGAAAGATGCTTCAGGGAGGAAAACTGAAAATTTCGAAAACTTGGTCTTGGGATCAATTGACATTTTTAAAAAGATACAGCTGAATTTCTCTTTTAGAAAAATTAGACAGTAAGTGGTTTTTTTAAAAAACCAAGCTCCTGTTATTCTCACAAGTCATTTTCAATTTTAATTTAATCTGAGAAATAGCTTCAACACTATTCAAAAATGTCAATAGATTCTCTGGGGTTTAACCTCTGAATAGTTTGCCTTAATTATCTAATCAGCTTAATGAAATAATGGAGATAAGGAACAAAGCCGTAAGTCTATTGATGTGCAAATTTAAAGATCCTTAAACCTGAACTACAAATCATGTTTTCACTTAGAGACATAGCATTATCACCATCACCTGCTTGATCAGGTGTAAAATCACAAAAAAATGTTCAGTGAATGAAATTCTCCATCTTTACATGGCAAAAAAATAAAATAAAAATGAAGAGAGAGCAAATAAGACATAGCGTTACCTTTTTGATACTTTCCAGATATAAATAACATATAGGGAACAATAATATTCATCTTGTCAAAGTGAATAAAAATAATACTCCTGGGCTAGGTAGTATAGAATGAAAAGTATTGTTCATGAATACTATGAAAAGTATTCTAAAACTCAGGGATTCTTTTCCAACTAGGCAATATTAAGCTAGATGGCTAGTACGAATGATTCTATCCTTGAAAAGGAGAAAGGTAAAATTAAAACAAGCAATTTTATTATACTTTAGCAAGCCACTAGGCACTGGAACCAATTTCATAAGCTGCATGATTTTTTTTTTCTCAAGAAGTGATCAGACATCACACTGCGTTTATACTGGTTGAAAAGAAAGTTTAATTAAAAACCTTATCCAAATTATCAGTTTTTGGATCTGAACAGTTAATACTATGCTCAAACTAGGGATGATAACATTAAGAATTTTAAAAACTGAACATTTTCAATTCTGATGATTAACCTTGAAGGGTTGTTGTTGTTTTTTTAATTTAAAAAGTCAGTCTTTTAAGGAAAACTAAAAACTGGATACTTCTGAAAAACCAATTATTACTACATGTATCTAAATTCTACATAATTCATGAGCTGCTAGATTACATTCAGGGTTATTTTTGGAGCTGGACTCAATGAGCCACAGAAAACTATTTGATGCCAGAATAATGACCCACATGCAGTCACATATGTGCTGGATTATGTACCTGTGTCCTGAAGCTACATCACATATGTGTTTTTATGTGACCGCTTTTTTCTTGTAGATAGCCACAACAATGGATGGTTGCCCCAAATCCCATAATGGGAGCAAGCTCTATGCAAAGAATAGGATTTTTAAAATCTCAAATAAAATAAAGGCTTTTAAACTGACTTTTAATTTTAATTGCACTTTACTATATATTTGATGCTGGGGAATGTTTGGCTTTTCATCAGTGTGAATAAAAAATGATGTGGATATAAAATGGTTGAAGCTTTGAAAAAAGAACCTTGTCTTTTCTGAGCATAGTCTGAGACCACCCCTTCCAAACCTCTCATATTTTTCCAAGCTGTAGCTGTGCCCTTTCTTTTTAATCTGAGTTATCTCTTGCATGTACCAGCCCATTCCAATTTGGCATGGCATGCTGGTATCAAATTTCAACCACTATAATCTGCATCTAGGACAGTTGCCTTTGGTTGTACCATCTGGAAATTATAAAAGCTGAAATCCAAAGTATCTGGGCAGCGCTAGTTTCCCAGGGAGTTTGGGAGGAGGAAAATCATCAAAAAAGCAGCCAACCACATAGTCCACAGTCTGTTCTTAGCCCACAAGTTCTTCCAGATCATATTTTAGCTCTTGTTTCTGCATAATGAAATTCTTCCAGTGCTAAACTGTACAGCCTTCTCAATTTCCAAGGTAATAAGATCTACAAATTGGGTGAATAATGAAAAACTGGATTTTACGTTTGATTGACATGTTGAGAGATAGAAAAATACATTACTGCAACTGGAAGCAATAGGAATGGCAGTATATCACATACACAATATACAGATATATTATTTATATTTAAGGATTGTCAATAACCAAAGATTAAATAGTATAATCACCTTTTATTAGCCCTTTTGCAAATATACAGCTAATACTGATAGAATAACCCCATAACTCCAGTTAGCAGGGCTTAAGGCTATTAGTATTAGAAAAAAAATCTGTAAATTGAAGAATCTTAAAGCAAATATGGAACACAATTCTGTGTTGTCATTTGGGAAATTGTTTTCTTAAAGAAAAATAAATGAAATTAGTACATCAAAATATTATATCAATATATACATACACAAAATTTATAACACATACACAGTGCATATACATATATGCAAAGAGAAACAGACAAAAGAGAAACACCTCCCCCCAAATATACACATGCAAAATTATTCCATAGTTTATATTGTTTATCAAAACAAATATTGTTTATTAAAACAAAATATTTCTTTGCTTTCTTTTTTTAGTTTCATGTTTAAACGTTGTGTTAGAGTGATGTTTATCAATGGTGTTAATTCTTTAAATTACTCAAATTAAATACTATGGAAAATAGATTCATTGAAACTCCATATATATTCTATTTATATATATTTAAATTATATTATATTAAATTATATTAATTATATTTTGCTATATTAATGTGTGCGTGTGTTCTATTTGATAATCTTTTAATGTGACATCTAACAAGAAATTCAAAACAATTAAAGTATTAGACTATCAACAACTTTTCTTCTGACCACTTAAGGAATTATTTAATAAAATTCAAATGGGAGGAGAGGTGCCCCCATCTTGGAGGACAGCTTTTATTTCATTAATACCTAAGGAGGACAAAGACTGTAATAAACCTGAAAATTATAGGCC